>PVIY010041185.1:0-21811 GCA_004026745.1 Myrmecophaga tridactyla
TAAAAAAAAAAAAGAATCAGGTTGAAATTCTGAAGTTGAAAAGTACAATATAAGAACTAAAAACTTCACTATAGGGGCTTAAAACTTCACATGATAAAGGGCATATATGAAAAACCCACAATTAATATCATAGTTAATGGTGAAAGACTGAAAGCTTTCCCCCTAAGGTCAGGAAAAAGACAAGGATGCTCAGTGTCACCACGGTTATCAACATTGTACTAGAAATTCTAGACATGAACAAGTAGGCAAGAAAAAGAAATAAAAAGCATCCAGATTGTAAAGGAAGTGGTAAAACTATCTCTATTTTCTGATGACATGATTCTATATAGAGAAATTTCAAAGAATACACGAGAAAGTTACTATAGCTAATAAATGAATTCAGAAATTTTTGATGTACAAGATCAACACAGCAAAGTCAGTTGTATTTCTATACACTGGCAATAAGCAATTTGAAGAAGAAATTAAAATTCCACTTGTGATACCATATAAAAGAGTCAAATATCTAGGAATACATTTAACCTAGGATGTAAAAGACTTGTTCACTGAAAATCAAGAAACATTGCTGAAATACATAAAAAATACAAAAATAAATGGAAAGACAACCCATGTTCATGATTGGAAGACTTAATATTGTTAAGATGTTCTAGCTTGTAAGCTGCCAGAATGTGATAGAACAGAAGTGAAACAGCTTTTAAAAAGGGGGATATATTAAGTTGTAAATTTACAGTTCTAAGGCCATGAAAATGTCCAAATTAAGACAAGTCTATAAAAATGTCCAAATTAAGGCATCCAGGGAAAGATACCTTGGCTCAAGATGATTGATAATGTTCAAGATTTCTGTTTCAGCTGGAAAGGCACATAGCAATGTCTGCTAGTGTTTTCCCCAGGCTTCTTCAATGGCTTCCCTAGGGCTCCATCCATTCTGCTGGCTCTGTTGGTTCTGGTGGTTTTGTTGGTTCTGGTGGCTCTGTCAGTTCTGGTGGCTCTGTCAATTCTGGTGGCTCTGTCAGTTTTGGTGACTCTAAAACTTTTTCCAAAATGGTTCCTATCAGGTCTCAGAAAATAATCTTGACATACAAAATGGATTCTGTGGCATGGGAGACCCTTCAGCTTTTCTCCCTCAGCAGCTTCTCTGACAGGACCTGATGTGCTTGCAAGATAGATGACCATGAACGTGCCAATGCCCCATCCACCATAGGCCAAACCAGATAACCATGAGCATGAAGTCATGACCTGCACCAGCCTGATATCTCCCGGTGATGTCTGAGGCCACATGTCACCCCCCACCCCTCTTGGCATGTTTTTTCCTTTAAAACCACAAGCTGTCAGTATGAGAATTGGAGCCATTTTTCCTTTCCTTTTGCTGGCAGGTTTCTCTGGCTCCCACCTGCCTGCTCTCCCTTTGCTCTCAGTCTATTTCTCTCTCTCTCAATAAACCTGCTAAGCTTTGACTCACTGTCTCATCTGGAATCCTTTAACAACCCCGTACCTAACAGTTCCCTCTTAAAGGACTCCAATAAGCAACCCCACTGTGAATGGGTGGAGACGCATCTCCATGGAAAACATCAAATAAAAAATTACCACCCACAATTGGGTGGGTTACATCTCCACGGAAAACAATCAGAAAGGTCCCACTCAGCAATATTGAATGAGAATAAAGGAGGTGGCTTTTCTGGGTACATAAGAGCTTCAAACTGGCACAGATGTCAATATTATCCAGAGTGATTTACAGATTCAATATGATCCTGACCAAAATTTCAGTAGGCTTTTTTGCAGAAATGGAAAAGCAAATCATCAAATTCATACAAAATGGCAGAGGATAGCAAAAACTATCTTCAAAAAGAAGAACAAAGTTGGAGAACTCACAATTTCAGATTTAAAACACTTCAAAACTACAGAAATCAAAAGAGTAGGCACTGGCATAAGGATAGAACAAATAGACCAATGGGATGGAACTGAGAGTTCAGAAATAAACCCACATATCTATGACCAATTAATCTTTAACATGGGCATCAAGTCCGTTTAATGGGGAAAGAATAGTCTCTGCCATTGTACTGGGAAAACTGAATACCCACATGCAAAGGAATGAAATTGGGCCTCTATCTCATATCATAAATGAAAATGGATCAGCTCCCTAAATAGAAAAGCAAAGGCCATTATACTCTTAAAAGAAAACATAGAGGAAAATCTTGAAGACTTGTATTGGTAAATACAAGAAATTTAAGATCTGGTGACTTAGATATGACACCAAAACAATAAGCAATAAAAGAATAAGTAAATTGGACTTCATCAAAATTAAAAACTTTTGTATGTCAAAGGGCATTATCAAGAAAGTGAAAAGATAACATGTAGAAGGGAGAAATTACATCTTTGGATAGAATGAGGAAAAGTTTTTAAGGGGGCAACATATAAAGGATGGGCAGCATTTCTGAATGTGAAAGATTGGGGTTGGGCAGGGAAAAGCATTTTTCCTGGGGACCAAAAACATTAAAGTGAGAAAAGGCAGGGCAAAGTCAGGGAACAGTGAGAATTTCAGTTTGGCTGGGTTTGGATTAAGCCTAGAGGAACAGTGGTAATTACATCAGACCCTCAGCTTGAGCTACATTGTGGAAGGCCTCTATAAACTGTCAGTGAAGACAACAGTTTTGATAAGATGGATCTGGCAACAGTGTTGAGAACTGATTAGACAGAGGAGATGTGTGGCAGAAAATCCTGTTAGAAGAATACTGCAATAATCCAGGTGGCAGATAATTTCAAAGACTTGAAGAAGATGGGAAAGTGTAGCACCAAGATTCGAAAGGAAGCATCAGATGTAAAATACTTTGTAAAGTCAGAAGTTACAGAACTTGGCAACTGTTTGAATATTGGGGGGAAGAAAGATAGTTAAAAGACCGTGCTAGTTACTGAAGGACAAGGGTTATAGTGTGTGTGTGGAGAAGTTTATCCATATGAATGAAATAGTTTTTGGTTTTGTTTTGATTCTGTACCATTAGAAAACTTCTGGATGGCTATTTTAAAGCCAAACTTGGAAGATAAGCTTGAGATGATATAATTTAAAATATAGGCAATGTGGTATATGTAATATGCATTGGAGGAGGCCTTGGAGGAACCTCAAAAAATAGGTAAGTTACCTTCCAGGTATGGTAAGAGGCTGTGTAATGTCTGGTAGGAACAGACATGCCCATAAGGCATCATGGATAGAGAAACAGTGTTTAAGTCACAAAGGCCAGCATTCTGAATTGCAGATCCTGAATTACTACCAAGCTGCTTCTCTCATAGTAATGTCATATAAAAAACAAATCTGTATTTGGTAAGGAGAGACTTTATTTGAAAGGATTATTGCAAAGTGGGGAAAGTGGCTACTGCAATAGGGGAAAGGGGACTATTGCAATAGGGAGAACTTTCTGACCAAGAGTTAGGAAAAAAGCGGTTTTATTTTGTAGAAGTAGGGAAGTGAGATAAAAGGTTGGCATAATCAGATAGTAGATCTGAGACTATTTTATGCTGAAGCAGTTTTTTTTTCTGGAAGGCATCTTTAAAGTTTAGGAGGTCGGAGGAAGGAGAGACATTTACCTGACTTTTGATTAGAATATATTTTGTCCCGATTGATCAATGGGGACAATCAGTTCAACTAATCACGAGTCAAAGAATGGGAATGTGAAAGGATTGCATACAACACTGTAATAGGTAAACAAGAGGGGCAAAGGTGAGTCATTCAAGACTTTTGAGGAAGGGTGGATCTTTGCAGTAAACCCGTTTTCTAGAATACAGAGGATGAAGGGATTTCTTAACCTTTTCTGTTTTCCAGGATCAGGATCACAGGGCTCAGGTAGAAATGTAACTTTGCCAGTACTCAAAATGATTAGGAACAAGATTTATTTACTTAATTATAGTTAATGATTCTCCAGGAAATACTGGATAGAACAGCTAGTCACTACAGTTCTACACAAAAGGTGCTGGCTCTCAGTTCCTGACAGTCAAAGCAGAAAGGTAAATAGATTTATTATTATCTCATAAAGAAAACAGACAGCAATTCACCAAGAAAACAAACTTTCAAAGAATTAAAAGTCATAGGAAAATTTGTCATATGGACATTTACAATGTGTACTGTGGTCAATAGTTATAAATTGAACTCATAAACATAATATGTAGAAATTATTTTCACATCACCATTTCTTACACTAACTTTGTTATTCTTAGTCTTTAATTTCAGTTTGAAATGATTTCCAAATAAAAAAATTTTTAAAATAAGCACCCTTAAAATTTTATCTTACCATATCTGTGCCAATCCTTACTTTTTATAGGATAATTGATTCTTCTCAGCCCTTCAACTACTTCACTACTTCAAATATAGGTAATGTAGGTCTCTCCCAGATTTTATCCTAGTTGTTTTCTTACTCTGTACACTGTACCCAAGTCATCCTGTTATTCCATAGTTTTAACTATTATCTTCATTCTCTTGAACTCCTACGTCTCCAGTCAGGCCTTTCCCCTAAACTGCAGACCTGTACACCCAGCACTTACTTATTAGATGGCTCCAACTGTAGGTTCCAAAGACACATCAAAATCTATTCAAAACTAGCTCATAATCTTCTCTCAAAACTTGTTCTTCTTTTAGGAGTCCTTATTTTAGTGGTTGACATTCAGTAACTCAAGCCAGCAACATGGCTGACATCTTTACTCATCCCCCACATCCAACCAATCTTAGAACCCCGTTAATTCTACTTCCTATATTCCTCTTAAAACTGACTTTTCTAATCCTTCTCCTCTTGCAACTGTTTTAGCTCATTCCCTTCTCATTACTTACCTGAATTTACTCTCCTTCCAGTCTCTGCTCTCTTCAATTCTACACCTTCCCAAAATTTATTCTCCATACCACCTTCACAACTTGAGAGGTTTCTAAAACACTCGTGTTCATGTCATTCCCAGAAGCAAGAGATGTTACCTAGTGAACAGGAAAATGTTTCTCTTTGGATAATTGGAGTTTTGATAATCAGTATATAATCATAAGCAATTATATACTTTTGTTAGTGGCAATCGGATATTTAAAAAATTAACGTTGAGCAGTTTATATCCGTGGTCCTAAACAAACGCATTTATATTTTAAAACTTTGGGGAAATTAGAAAACACATTACAAAGTTACAAAATCAGATTATTATTAGATAATGGATTCTTGGTAAAGGAATCTGCAGTAATTGATGGAAGGATTTGTAATTCTTAAGGAGAAGAATTGCACAGTACTGTTTATAGATTCTTGTATACAGTATAGTCTCACAGTTATCTGAAGAATACAATGTTGATCTTCAAGGGATTGTACTTGTCATTCGTAGTGACATACAATTTAGTCAAGATAGAATTATTTTTTTAATATTATTAGTCACATCAGTAGAATACTTTTAATAATACATTTAGACTATGTCTAGGCCTCCTGCATACTATTTCAGAACTTTAATAATTAAGATGATTTAGAGGGACATTAAAGCTTAATATGCACTGATTTAAAGCACTATTATTCTATGTAGATAAAGATAATGGTATCTTAAAAAATAGTCTCTTCACTGGCAAGTATCAAACTTAAAAATCAGTCTCATAAAGACAGAATTTGTAGCTATTAATATATCTAATGATCTAATCTTTGTTTACTCTCTACTAAATTTAAATTAAAGCAGGTAGTGTTTCTTGAAAGAGAATATATCCTTTTCAACGTCCACTTTGAGTGCAGATATTAAACAAAATTGTATTATATTTTTAAAGACTTACAAATTAGTCAATTCTCTAATTATAATGATTATCTAAAAATCAGATAGTAAGATTCTTTTATGTACCAAATTTTAAATTTCTCTTTCAAACTGAGGCAATTAGATAGAGGAGGGTGGGGAAAGTGACTTTAAGACCCATAACAAAAAGTTCCTTTTGGCACACACACACCCCTACTTACCCCCTCCCTCAACACCTAGTCTTCACTCAGGCACTTGAAAAGAACCAATGAAAAGTGCATTTCATCAATCCTTTATTAGCATAGCCAGAAGGGGAGGGGCCCTCCAAGTCTTTATAATGCAAGGATTCTGACCTCAGACTGCTTCTCCTCCTTTGGAGACTGCCCATGCTCATCTTCCAGTGCGTATTTTCTCTATGCATTAAAGTTTTGAGCTGTACACACCGGCTAGTCTTTGGTTTCTTTGGCTGTACATACTGTAAAGTTCTTTCCCGTAGCTGAGTCAAGAACCTTCATGTTGTCAGCCCCTGCTCAGGGTCTAGAATTCTCCGAGATAATTCTTGACTGTGAGATAATTCTCGGAGAAGTCTAGAGATTGAAAAGGAAAGGCCTGAGCTCTCCGACCAGAAATAACGGCAATTGGGACTAATTCTCTGAATCCTGCAGAGAATTCCTGGAGCTCTAGGACATCCAGTCTGGAACTCCAGGGGCTTTCCGGCATTCAGCTGGGAATTCCCAGCGTTCTCTGGCATCGAATTTATTAAACTGTTTAGCTGTACACACTGACTAGTCCTTGTGCTCTTTCCTAAAGAACCTCTTTCCCGAGGTTCTTAGGAAAGAACTCTGAACCCTCATGGCACCAGCCCTTGGTTGAGGTCTTGATTTCTCTGAGAACTTCTGGGGCTGTCTGGCTTCAAAACTATGTGGTTGGAGAATACATTCCATATCGGCTAAAATTTTAAGAAAAGATCATTTTGTAATAGGGGGAAGCTTGATCTTAGGTCACTATTGCAATGATCACCATTACTAAGTAAAAGAAAGAATGACTATATAATTTTTAGTTTTATCTTCATATTTATCCAAATTCTACCTGCTTATCATTTATTCTCAACTTTCTGAAGAAATTTCCTCTTTTTTTTAAAACACAAAATACATTTGTTTTTTCCATAATCTAAGAAAATTCATTTTATCATCCAAGAACTTGGGACCTGACTGTGACTCTCTTGAGTCTATTCTATGGAGCCAGAAGATGTCCCCTCATTAAACAGGAATGATGTGCTCTGAGGAGTTCGACCCGGAAGAGGGACATGAAACTTTTCATTAGTTTGCGCTGCCTCTTGGGGAAGTGCTACTTCAGTGATTCTCTGAGGGCAGGGTTTGGGCTGCGCGCTGCGGGAGATTAGACTTTACCCTTTCAACGCTGACAGCGCCCTCTAGAAGCCCTGATCAACTGGTAGTGTGGCAGCGGTATCCCTGCAGATGGTAAACAGCGTTGAGATTTCTATGCCAGCATTGTGCTGCCACACTCCCATTAAGAAGAGACCCTTGAGCATTGTATGCTGGAGGGTTAGGAGCCAGGTGCTGTACATCAGGAGATCAAGGAATGAGGTTAAGGGAGGCGGCCACGGTGGGAGTTGACCTGGGAGGCCAGAAAAGGAGGAGAGTCCCAAACTAAAGGATTGCAAATCAAATACCAGGTGCCAGGAGGATTGGGAATCGACCATTAATGCTTAGGAAGGACATGGAAGTTATTGGGGGCAGAGCCAGGGCTAGCAGTGGGAAGGCAGGGACCAAAGCCAAACTTCAAACTGTTTCTGTTCAGGTATAAATCAGGAGCTCTGGAATAGTCCTCCCAGCCCAACCCAGGCACTGACAGCATATGAGGAAAGGCCTGAGCTCTCCAACCAGAAATAATGGCAATTGGGACTAAAGCATGCCCTGAGTTTGAGGAGGAATTTCAACAAGTTTTATTTATAAGAAAATGTTGTTTATTGCCAAGAAAATAAAATGTTGGTCCCAGGTACTCTCCATTCACACCTCCAAAGGAGCCTTTCCAATGCTGGAGCTCACTTTTTTGTTACTGAACTCCTTATCTCTCTTGACATAGCAATGGTGATTGACATTAGTATCAAGAATACTCCTTAATACTACCTACCTGTAATACTATTATGTTAAAAAACTGAATGAAGCTGAATGTGAGAATGATAGAGGGAGGAGGGCTGGGGACATAAATGAAAGCAGAAAGAAAGATAGATGTTAAAGATTGAGATGGTATAATCTAGGAATGCCTAGAGTGTGTAATAATAGTGAATAAATGTACAAATTTTTAAAATGTTTTTGCATGAGGAAGAACAAAGGAATGTCATGATTGCAGGGTGCTGAAAATAGATGGTAATTAATATTTTAAAATGTCACCTTATGTGTGAGACTAAAGCAAAGAATGTTTATTTGTTACAAAATTTATATTTTGACTAGTGCATTTCCTAATATTACTTATGTAGATAGTTTGATTGAACACCATAAGTACTTGGAATCTCAGGTAGGACATGAGATTTTGTTGGTTTGTCCAGAGTGATGCCCCGATGAATCCCAGAGTGATTTGATCAGTGAGTGGAAAAGTATTTGCAAAGTCCCCTTCGGGGAATGGTGAGAACAGGGAGAAATTCAGCATCCCCAAGTTAAATACTTGATATTCTCACAAGCAGTGTGGACAACCAAAACTATAGGCTGAGGGGTAAGGGGTATGGTAGGTATAATCTTTTTTTTCTTTTCTGTGTTCATTTTATTTCTTTTCCTATTGTCTTTTTATTTCTTTTTCTGAATTAATGCAAATGTTCTAAGAAATGATGAATATGCAACTATGTGATGATATTGTGAATTACTGATTATATATGTTGATTTTTTATTTGGTTAATTTTTTTAAATTAATAAATTAAAAAAAAAGAATACTCCTTAATAAACCTCCTGCATGCTAACCTGTCTTAAAGTCTGCTTCTTGTGAAACCCAACCTACAACAGCATGATGTGTACAATTTCAAAGAACTTGGATTACAGGTATCTGCTAAACTAATCCTTACTAAAAGGTAATCTGATAAAAGTTTATCCTCCTTGCTATTTTGAAACTGTTATGTACCCCAGAAAAGCCATGTTCTTTTAATTCAATCTTGTGGGTACAGACCTTTTGTGGGTGGGACCTTTTGATTAGATTGTTTCCAAGGTGATGTGACCTACCCAGTTCAAAATGGGTCTTAATTCTTTTACTGGGGTTCTCTATGAAGAGAATAAAGGACAGAAAACATAGAGAGTGCTCAGAGCCAACACAGAGACGAGAGAAATGAAATCCAGAGTTTAACCCAGAGAAGCTGAGAGAGGATCAACAGACACTTAGAAAATACCCCAGGAGAGGGCAAAAGGACCCATCAGAGCTGAAAGAGCCATTTTCGAAACCAACCCAGGAGAGAAAGCCCAGCAGACGTCACCATGTGCTTTCCCACGTGGCAGAGAACACCCAGCCATGATGGGCCTTTCTTGAGAAGGGTTATCCTCTTGTTGATGGCTTCATTCAGACATTTTCATGGCCTTAGAATTGTAAATTTATAACCTAATAAATCCCCTTTATAAAAGCCAATCCATTTCTGGTATATTTTGGCAGCTTTAGCAAACTGAAACACTCCTCAAACATATATGCATTTTAATAAGGCCTCAAGCTGAAAACCCTAAGGTCCCTAGGAGGGAATTTCTCATGATGAAACATGATAGGTGTATTCCAACCTAGCTTTCAGAGGGCTTGGGTAGGGGCAGCCCAAAGGCCAAAGGACACGTCAGGCACAGAGTTAGGCATGAATTTTATTGGGAATTACTAACAGAAGATTCTTCTCAATGGCAGTCAGTCGGGAAATGGAAGTTAATGCTCAGCAAAGGGCAGGGGAGTACAAGGGCTTATAAAGGTTTAGGACAAAGGTGTGAGAACAGGGTTTCAGCAGGGTGTCGTGACTCAGGGGGTTGAAGGTTTGCTGTCAATAGTGATCAAGGGAGGGGAGTTTTAATGCTTTGTTTATTACACCAATTGTACATTCCTCCCCTCCGTGAGGAGATGTGATGAGCTTTAATGTTTGTCCTGGTCATTGTAGGTGGCTACATGCAGTAACTTATTCTCAATATGGAAGGGTGCCCAGGCCCTGGGTCTCTACAAGGTGCTAGCTTCTAATTTGGCCTTGGAAATTGTTGTGGGACCAGTGAGTATTTTGAGTCTATTTTAAAGATCGGCAGACTCTCATCTTATCGCAGCCCTCCTCCCACTCCCCACCCCCAGGGCAATGTGGATCTTGGTAGATTAAATCAAACGAGGTACAAATCCATTGTCAAGTACAAAACAGTTTTCTACTCCTTCTACCTGCCTGTAGATGCTGCCATGTATATGGTGAGCATTGATGGGGGAGAAGGAGTTTGCCAATGCCAAGAAGATCCTTCTGGAGATGGGAGAGTTCTTTAAGATCCAGCATGATTACCTTACTTTTGGGGGGACCCTAGTGTGACTGGCAAGGTTGACACTGACATCGAAGACAACAAATGCAGTTGGTTGGTGGCTCAGTGTCTGCAATGGGTCTCTCTGGAACAGCACCAGATCCTGCAGGAGAATTACGGGCAGAAGGGGGCTGAGAAGGTGGCCTGGGTGACAGTGCTGTTCAAGGAGCTGGAGCTGCCAGCTGTCCTTATCCAGTTCGAGGAAGAAGTTACAGCTGCCTTCTGAGACTCATTGAGCAGCATTCAGAGCTCCTGCCCCCTACTATCTTCTTGGGGCTGGCATATAAGATCTTCAAGCAGAAACAGTGACCCAGAAACCATGAGGGTTGGGAGAGGAGGTTCTTAATAAAATAGTCTAACCACCAAAAAAAAAAAAAAAAAAAAAAAAAAGAATTCTGGAAGTTCTGGCAGAAAAGAAGATGCACATGAGCAAGAAACTGGAAATAAGGAGACTAATTAGGAAGGCTACTTTCCCCTAATCTGGATGAGGAATACAAAGATATGTAGCAGTCAGGAAGAATACAGGTAGGCACCATTATCAACTCACGTAAGAAAACATCTCAGAAAAGAAGGGCAGTTGAGACTGCATCACCCAATGGTTCTCAACTATGACTGCTCATAAAGATCACCTGGGAGAGGTTTAAAAAATACCAATACTAAGGCCCCACTCCTTTCAAATGAAATCAGAATCACTGCAGTGAGACTTGGCATTACAATTTTTAAAAACCTCCCAGTTAATCATAATAATGACATCCAGGGGTGAAAGTCTTCCTGGCGACGTGGGAGATGACTCCCAGGGATGAATCTGGCCCTGGTACCATGGGATCAACAATTCCATCCTGACCAAAAGGGGGAAAAGAAGTGTAGCTAATAAAGTATCAGTGGCAGAGAGAGTTCAAATAGAGTCAAGAGGCTACTTTGGAGGTTGCTCTTATGCAAGCTTCAGTTAGACACTGCTACCTATCAACCTGCCAAACCCCAACCAGGACCATTCCAGCCAGTCCTAAAGAACACCTAGGGCAATTTATAAGATTCCACAAGGGTTCCATGCAGTAGAGCAACTTACCAGAAACCACAACTTCCAGACGGGTCCCTGGACCAGATAGGTCCTGAAACCTAGAGGGCCCAGCCTCTCCAGAACATCAGCTAGCCCCATCTTCCTACCCCATATTAGTGACAGACTCTTCCGGCATTAAAAAGTTAGAATGGCCATAGCCCAAACACCCCCAAGAGAGGGATGGAAAGATCAAATGTAATGGGGTTATACAGAGAAGATAGGATTAACAAATGAATATGAATGCTGAATCATTAAACTGATATCTCTTTTAGTCTCCAGTATTTTAGAGCAGCTAGAAGTAAAAACCTAAAATTGTGGAATTGTAACTCATGTCAAACTCTGAAAACTATTCTACAACTAAATGTGTACTTTGAAATTTATTGCTTTTTTGTATATATGCTATTTTTCACAAAAAAGAAAAAATGTTGATTGCGATGATAAAAAATTTTAAGCCTTTTAGCCTCCTATGTTCTGGAGCAGCTAGAAGTAAAAATGTGAGTGGATTGTATGGTAGAACATGACAAATGCTGGGATCTGTCCTTTAACTCTTGTTGAAGAATGCTTTGAAAACTCTTGCTTTTTTTTTTTTATCTCTTTGCTTTGTATATATGCTATACTGCACAATAAAAAAGTTAAAAAAACATACCTCCCAGTTTACCATAATGTGAAGCCAGGGTTGAGAACACCCAGCACAATCCATGAATGAGGACTCTAAGAAAGAGTGCTAAACATGCCTGCCCTGATTGTGTTATTCTGGGGCATCGAGAAATCTGATCAAAATATATTAGTTGATGATGGTGCTTCAAACAGTAACATGGCACCTTCAAAATGCCCTTGTAGCTTGTTTACTCGTGAAAGTTACTATGAATGGGAGCTAATTTTTAAAAGTATGTCTTTGTATAAGAATCAAAGAAATTCATAATCCTACTCTAAACTAGGTTAAGCCACACCTTGATCTAGATCAGGAAAGAGCAATGATAATTCTTTAGTTCGTATCTATTTTATCTGGTTATGCTTTATACAATGTCAATATTCAAGCGGTAGGATATTAAAAAGAAATGTGTGTCATGATAAATATTTTAATTTATTTAACAATAGAGATTTATACTACAACACACAAGGTGGTAAGAGATTTTTTAAAAATCATAGGAGGGAAGAGAGTGGAGTGGTTAAAGGTACAATCTTGAAGCTAGACAGACTTGGGTTTTGAATATAAGTTTTCCCACTTTCTAACTGTGGGTCTTTGGATAAGCAACCTTGCTTCTTCAAGTCATAATTTCCTTGTCTGTCTGACGGTGATAATAGGAGCTACAACACAGGATTGTTTTGAGAGTTACACTTTAAAATGCATCTAAAGTCCTCAGAATAGTGTCTGTTATATAGTATATGATCAGTTAATGGTAGCTGACATCTCTATACATCTTGCTCCTTGTACTCAAGGAGCTAACAAATTAGAAAAGGTGATAAGACAGGACATGAAAAACTGCAACATAAGGCAGTATGTTATAAATAATAATTTCATAGTTAATGAATCAACTAGGAATCCTTCAGTTTCAAATGAGAGAAACCACCACTAGTTATCTTTTTATTAAAAGATAAAAGTTTTTTTATTAAACTTTTTATTATGAAATAATTTCAAATTTACAGGACAGTTGTAAAAATAATATAAAATCCATACAGAGAACTCCAACATACTCCATCACCCAGATACCCAGATCTACCAACTTTTAACATTTTGCCACATGTGCTATATCATTTATCTATGCATCTATCTATACATAAATTTATCAATCTATCTAATTATCATTTATATATTTTCTAAACATTTGAGGGTAGAGAATATACCTCATGCTCTTTGCACCCATACTTACATGTATATTTCCTAAGAACAAGGATATTCACTTATGTAACCATCTTAAGTACAATGATCAAGTTCAAGAAATTTAACATATTGATATAAAGCTTGCAGTCTATATTCCAATAATGTCCTTTGGGCCTTTCCATTATTAAACCCAGTCCAGGCTCATGTTATTGCATTTATTTGTCAATGTCTCTTTAGTTTTTTTCTTTTTTTTATGGAAACATATATGCAACATAAAATCTCCCATCTCAATTGCCTCTAGCTATCTTAAGCAAAAAAGTTATCTATTGAAGGGATATCAGGGCTAAGAGTGTCTGGGGATAGCAGAAACCCAAGAAACTGCAGAGGGCCAAGAAGCAGGGGATGCAATTGCCAATATCAATTGTCACCTGAGATACCAAATAGGAATTAATTCTAACCATGTGTTTGGGGATGCTGTCTCCCAACAAGACCTGCTACAATGGAAAGACTCCTACTCCCCAATTGAGAAAGTGCTACTTCCTGCAGAACCGCCAGGAAAACAAAAAACAGAAAACAAAAATGTCCACTGTATCTAGCTTGTACTGAACACTAGCAGGCATAGCCAGGTGTTGAGCTAAGAGTTTTAGGTAGAATATCTCACTGAATCTTCACATCTATCACATGAGGAAAAAGATCTCATTACCACAACTATTTTATACACAAGGAAACCAAATCTCAGACAGGCTAATTCACTTAAGATCATATAGCCAGTAAATGGTAAAAAAGAAATTCAATCCCATAAGTTTGAATCCAGGGGCTAGGTACATAGCTACTGGTCCCTCCAAGAGGAGGGAAAGACCACTTCACATCTGGATAGGATTTCAGAGAAGACATTATCAAGGAAGTGCTTTTTGAACTGGATAGGTCAGATATCCCTTGAAAAATGGGTAGATTAAAAAAATATTTTTACACAATAAATATTTATTGTAAGAAAAACTAGAGAACCCAACTAAAGCAGAAAGTAGAAAATAGAAATTTCCACAATTGTGCAACCCAGGAACAACCCAAAGTAATATTCTGGTGATTAACATTTCTTAATAAATATATAGGGGCATTTTTTTCTTATGAAAATAGAATCATAATATTGTAGTAACTTGCTTTTTCCACCCAATATATTGTGAATATCTTCCCAAGTCAACAAAAATCCCTCTATAACTGGTTGTCAAACCTTACTATTTCAGGATCCCTTTATACTCTTAAAAATTAATAGGGGCTTGAAAGATCTTCTGTTTATATGGGTTATATCTATTGATATATATTGTATTAGAAATCAAAATAGGGAAAAATTAAAATATTTAATTCATTTAAAATAACAATAATAAACATAATACATGTTAACATTTTTAAATTAGAGATACTTTTTCCAAAAAAAAAAAAAATCGAACTGTTTGTTTTACATTTTTTGTAAATCTCTTTAATATGTAGCTTAATAGAAGACAGCCAGATTCTTGTATCTGCTTCTGCATTCATTCTTTTGGGATATGTTGATTTGGTTGACATATATGAAGAAAATCTGGCCTCTCACAGATAAAGCTGGAAAAGGGAAGAGTATTATAATTGCCTTTTTGGATAACAGTGAATATTCTTCTTTGGTAGTTTGTTAGAACTCTGCAAGTTGTAGTTTCTTAAAAATCAGTTCAATGTAAAATTTGAAACCATATCAATGCACTTTTTATATTTTGTAGCATTAAACTCCATTGGTCTATGTATTAGTTAGGGTTCTCTAGAGAAACAGAATCAACAGGGAACACTCACAAATACAAAATTTATGAAAGTGCCTCACTTGACCGCGGGAATGCAGAGTCCAAAATCCACAGGGCAGGCTGTGAAGCTGACGATTCCAATGGAGGGACTGGACCAACTCCACAGAAGAGGCTCACCAACCGAAGCAGGAAGACAGCCTGTCTCTTCTGAATCCTCCTTAAAAGGTTTTCAGTGTAATGCCCCGATACATCCCAGAGTAATTTGGGCAGAGAATAACAGAGTACATGCAATGTCTCCTTGAGGGACTGGGGAGAAAGAAGGAAATATTCAACTTCCCCATCTGGGAATTCCTGATACTCTCACAGGCAGTGGGGACAACCAAAACAATAGGCTGAGCCCCCGATCTTGGGCTTGCCCCAATGAAACTTATTCCTGCAAAGGAGAAGATAAGCTTGTTTATAATTATGCTTAAGAATCACACCAGAGAACCTCTTTTGTTGCTCAATGTGGCCTCTCTCTCTCTAAGCCGACAAGGCAAGGGAACCCACTTCCCTTCCCGCACTATGTGGGACATGACTGTTCTAGTTTGCTAGCTGCCGGAATGCAACACACAGAGACGGATTGGCTTTTAATAAAAGCGGATTTATTTCATTAGTTCTTCAGAGGGAAGGCAGCTAAATTTCAACTAAGGTTCTTTCTTATGTGGGAAGGCACAGGGTGATCTCTGCTGGCCTTCTTGCCAGGCCTCTGGGTTCCAACAACTTTCCCAGGGTGATTTCTTTCTGCATCTCCAAAGGCCTGGGCTGAGCTGAGAGTGCTGAGATGAGGTATGCTGAGCTGCTCGGGCTGTGCTATGTTGTGCTCTCTCCTTTAAGCACCAGCCAATTAAGTCAAACATCATTCACTGTAGCAGGCACGCCTCCTAGCTGACTGCAAACGTAATCAGCAACAGCAACAGATGAGGTGCCTTCATGTCCACAGCAACAGAACTAGGTGCCTTCACCTGGCCAAGTTGACCAATGAATCTAACTACCACAATGACTCTCAGGGGTATAAATTTCCCTGGCAACGTGAGACAGAAATCCCGGAATGAGCTGGGCCCCAGCATTAAGGGATTAAGAAAACCTTCTTGACCAAAATGGGGAAGAAAGAAATGAGAAAAAATTTAGTGTCAGTGGCTGAGAGATTTCAAACAGAGTCAAGAGGTTGTCTGGGAGGTTATTCTTATGCTATATAGATATCCCTTTTCAGTTTATGGTGTATTGGAGTGGCTAGAGGGAAGTACCTGAAACTGTTGAGTTGTGTCCCAGTAGCCTTGATTCTTGAAGACGACTGTATAACTATATAGCGTTTACAATGTGACTATGTGATTGTGTAAACCTTGTGGCTGATATTTCCTTTATCCATGGTATGGAAAGGTTGAATATTTCCTCCTTTTTCCCCAGTCCTCCAAAGGGACCCTGCAAATACTTCTTTATTCACTGCCCAAATTACTCTGGGATATATCAGGACATCGCACTAACCTTGAGTAACCAACAAAATCTCTTGCCCTATTCAAGATTCCATGTACATAGGGTGTTCAACTAAACTGACCATACAAATTAAATTAGGTAATGTGTGATTGAAAATAAAAATTTTGCAGCAGATAAACATCTCGCCTCTTAGTCTCACAAAGAAGTTGAAGTTTTAAAATATGGATAATATCATCCTTTACCCTGTATTGTGATCTACCTTAGTCCTATTCAGATCAGCTTCCTTCATATCTCTAGTCGAAGCCTGATCCCTTTTTCACATTTTTAAACAATTCCTGTATGGGGTTCTATGACTTTCACAGCTTCAGAGCTCTAACTCTGAGTCTCACGTGTCATATAAATACCTGAGGTTTCTGGGAACAACCAGGTTAGATACAAAGAGCTCATTATCTCAGAATTTAGAATTAACAGTTATAATTCCAGAATATATGTGACTGCTATAAGTCCTTACAGTCTAGGGCCCTACAATAGGCCCCAACCTGATAACCCATGCTTGACTTCAGTTCACTGAGTTTTTATGTTATAATTAGTCTATATAAGTGAGGCATGATAATATTTGTCTTTTTGTTTCTGACATTTCATTCAACATACAGTCCTTAAGGTTCATTGACCTAGTCGCATGCCTCACAACTTCATTCCTTCTTGCTGCCGCTTAGTAGTATACTATAGTATACATAATAGTTCCCCCTCCCATTCATAGTTTGTTATATCCTTAGTCCACCTTCAACCATTGTGAATGGGGAACACTGCCAACATAAACACCAGGGTGCAAATGTCCATTTGTGTCCCCCTACTCAGTTCCTCCAGATATGTACTGAGCAATAGGTTTCAGGATCACATGGCAACCCCACCCCTAGAGTCCTATGGAACCATTACACTGCCCTCCAAGGGGCTGTACCTTTCAGTTTCCCTACCGACAGCAAGTAAGTACATCTTTTTCTCTGCCTTTTCTCTAAGCACTTGTTTCTTTCTGTTCATTTTTAAATAGTTTTATTGCACATCAAACAATCCAACCTAAGTCAATCCATAGTAATCTAAATGAAGTCATTTCCTTTTCTTCCACAAAGAATCCATACCCCTCCCCACCAGTTTATTTATTTATTTATTTTTAAAATTTGCACATGGGCAGGAGGCACCAGGAATCGAACTCCAGACCTCCAGCACGGCAGGTCGGAGCTCTGCCTGCTGAGCCACGGTAGCCGCCCACCAGTTTATTTTTTTTAATATTTATAAAAATTCGTGAGTTGCATATTTATGTCTTCTGCCCATTTTTCTAATGGAATAGTCTTCTGTGGGATTTTATTCTTTGGTCTTTCATGTATGTTGCAGACATTTATTCCTGGTTTGCTGATTACCTTTTATCTTTGTTTAGTTTATTTTTATATTTAACTTTCTCATTTTTATGAAATTACATATTAGTCTTTTAATATTGTCTGCCTTTGGTATCATGCTCAGAAAAGCCCTCTCCACCCAGAATTATAAAAATATTTACTTATTTTTTCTTTACTGTTTTTCAGTAGTTACTCTTTAATTCATGGAGAATTTTTTTTAAACATTTTTATTATAAACAACAAACAAACATACATTCTGGACATGGTTACAATCAATGGCTCACAATATCATCACATAGTTGTGTATTCATCACCATGATCATTTTTTTTGAACATTTGCATCTCAAGGGGAATTGTCTTGATACATGACACGAGGTAAAGATCTGACAATGTTTTCTCAAATAGTTAACCATTTGTTTGTTTGTTTGTTTGTTTTAACCCAATAGAGAGACTATAAGGAATGGATTAAACAGGTATTAGAGATAAAAAAAAGTAAAAAGGAACCATTAAACTAAAAGAGGTCATAACTGTGGGAAGCGAGTCCCATCCCTTGAAACTGGGGGAACAAAGGGAAGTGGTTATCAAAATCTAGAAGCTTGAAGGGGGGATGAATTTTTAATATAATTTTTTTTATTAGGGATGTTGTAGTTTCAGAGAAAAATCATACAGAAAATACAGAGTTGGCATATACCTCCCCATGTATTATGTGGTACCTTTATTAAAACTGATGAAAGAATACTATAATAATTGTACTATTAACTAAGGTCCATAGTTTGCATTAGGGTTCACTGTGTTTTACAGTTCTGTTTGTTTTTAACCATTCTGACACCATTTAATGAATTATCCATCATTTATCACTAACTTGAAATATTACATTTTTCATATACGAACTATTTGGATAAGGTAGTAGGACGAAATGGTTAAGAACAAGGATTTAAAAGTCATGTGAACTTGATGCTAATCTCTGCTCTATCACTTGGTAGCTGCATAATTCTAACCAAGTTGTAACTTCTCTTAACTTCAGTTCTCTCATTTGTGGTAAAAAGGAAGTAATACTAATCACTTATAGGACTGTTATGAGCATTAAAGGAGAATGTATAGTGTTTAGAACAGTACCTTCATCATATTCAGATGTCAATAAATGGCTGCTATTATTATTTCTTGATTTTCTAGTTGATTTGATTGATCTAGGAATGGGAAAAGACAAATAGAAGGGGATGAGCTAGTACATGAGAACCACAGGAGCAAAGGCATAGATTAAAAAAGAAGCTAACTTCTATAGCAGTTTTATTCAAAATGTGAGACAATATCCATTATGGGTTATGAAATCAATTTAATGCTTTTGATCAGCATTTTAAAAAATATTTGTATTGATAAAATACAACCACAAATATGCTTAACATACAAACATTCCATTCATGGTGCACAATCGATGGGTCACACTAGCATCACATAGTTGTATATTCATCACCATTATCATTTCTTAGAACATTTGCATCCCTCCATGAAAAGAAATAAAAAGAAAAAAAAATCCCTCTCATTAACTACTAGTATTTCCATCTACCCAATATATTTTAACCTTTGTTCCGCTATTATTTATTTTTTTAATCCATATTTTTTACTCATCTGTCCATACCCTAGATAAAGTGACCATCAGACACTAAGTTTTCACAATCATACAGTCACATTGTAAATGTTATATCTTCATACAATCATCTTAAAAAAACAAGGCTACTGTAACACAGCTCTACAGTTTCAGGTACTTCCCTTTAGCCATTCAATACACCATAAACTGAAAAGGCATATCTATATAATGCTTAAGAATAAGCTCCCAGATTATCTCTTTTTTTATTAATTAAAAAGAATTTTTTTAAAATACAAAATAAAACACCATCAAACAAACGCAAACATTCGTAACTTTTGAACATTCCGTTCTACATATATAATCAGTAATTCACAATATCATCACATAGTTGCATATTCATCATCATCATCATTTCTTGGAACATTTGCATCTATTCAGAAAAAGAAATAAAGAGAAAACAGAAAAAAATTCATACATACTATATCCACCACCCCTCCCCCTCCCCAATCACCAGCATTTCACTCTAAATTTATTTTAACATTTGTTCCCATTATTATTCATCTTTATTCCACATGTTTTACTCATCTGTTGATAAGGTAGATAAAAGGAGCATCAGACATAAGGTTTTCACAATCACACAGTCACACTGTGAAAGCTATACCAGATTATCTCTTGACTCTGAAATCTCTCAGCCACTGACACTTAATTTTTTCTCATTTTTCTCTTCCCCATTTTGGTCAAGAAGGTTTTCTCAATCCCTGGATGCTGGGGCCCAGCTCATTCTAGGATTTCTATCCCACATTGCTAGAGAGATTTACATCCCTGGGAGTCACGTCCCACGTAGTGCGGGAAGGGCAGCGGGTTCCCTTGCCCTGTTAGCTTAGAGAGAGAGGCCACATCTAAGCAACAAGAGTTCTCTGGGGGTGGGCCATGGTGGCTCAGCAGAGTTCTCACCTGCTATGCCAGAGACCTGGGTTTGATTCCTGGTGCCTGTCCATGTTAAAAAAAAAAAAAAAAAAGGAGTCTTCTGGGTGTGACTTTTAGGCCTAATTTTAAGTAGACTCAGCCTATCCTTTGCAGGAATAAGTTTTATAGGAATGATCCCCAAGATCGGGGACTCAGCCTATTGATTAGGTTGTACCCACTGCTTGTGAGAGTATCAGAAATTCTACAAATGGGGAAGCTGAATCTTTTCCCCTTTCTCCACATTTCCCTAAGGGGACCCTACAAATACTTCTTTATTTATTGTCCAAATCACTCAAGGATTTATTGGGGCATCACACTAACCTGAACAAACCGAAGAAGTCTCTTGCCCTGCTCAAGATTCCCTGTACTTATGGTGTTCAACTAAAGTGAACATACAAGTTAAATTAGGAAATGCCTACCCAAAATGTAAATTTTGCACCAAATATAATAAACATCTCTCCCTTTAGTCTCACAAAAGTCAACGTTTTAAGATATAGACAATACCCTTTACCCAGTCTTCTGATATACCTTAGTCCTATCTAGATCAGCTTCATTTATAACTCTACTTGATGTCTGATCACTTTTTCAACTTTTTAAACAGTTTCTGTATGAGGTACTGCTGACTTTTATAGCTACATGGCTCTGACTCCGAGTCTCAGGTGTCACATAAATACCCGAAGTTTCCTGGAAAGACCAGGTTGTATACAAACAGCTTAGTATCTCAGAATTTAGAATTAACAATTACACCTCCTGAATATATGTGACTGCTGTTAAGAGTTACAATCTAGGACCCTTTACAATAAGCTCCAACCTGACAACCCATGCTCTTGACTTTAGTTCACCAAATTTTTATATTCTAGTTAGTCCATATAATTGAGGCATGATAATATTTTTTTTATTCCTGAGCATTTTGTTTTAGATGCATAAATATACTGGAATAGAAATGAAAATATATTATATTAGGGGTATTAAAATTGATTCCGGAAACTTGTTTCACAATATATGTATATAAACTATATTCACACATACGTAATTCTGTATATGTCTATACAGGGATGTACTGAGATGTTAAATTATTTTCTTGTGCTCTTGGGCAAAAAAGCCTGAAAAACACTATTTTAGCACCCGGCAAGTAGTTTCTTTGAGCAGAATCACAGATACTATGTAGGAAGTTACTATAGATGAAGCTGGATTAAAAATTAGGACAACATTTTCAAGGTCTTGAATGACAAGATTTCATAAATTCTGCCCCTCCCTTTCCTCCCAGAGTGTTATGAGCTTTATTATCCTTCCCCCCTTCTTTAAAAACAAAACAAAACAAAAAACTTTTAAATTACTCCTTTTGTAAACAATTCAAAACAATACAGATGACGCTAAAGTAGCTCTTGACCACCTTCCTATAATCCTAATCCTGGCCCTCGGAGGTGTTAGTTTATTCTCTCACCTTTCAGACTTTTTCCTTAGCAAATTTGTCTCGAGGATCTTTTCACTAGATCTACCTCATTCTTTTTAA
>PVIY010041186.1:0-21780 GCA_004026745.1 Myrmecophaga tridactyla
CTCCACTGCAAAAAGAAAAAATGAAATATTCAGACCATTTTCCCTTTTCCAGAATGCCTGTGAGTATTTTGTATTAGGCGTGCCACCACTCACAATAGGCTAGAATGTTGAAAATTAATTTCGAGTTTTTTGTTAGATTTAGGATTCCACTTTTCCTTGAGAAATTTCAATTGTCATTATTTTGTGTGTATTATTTGATTTGCACATGGAAGCCAGACATTTCTGCTTAATTTTGGTTCTGTTGCATTGTTCTTTTCCTAGAACATAGTAAGACCATCACATCAAGAATTATGTGATTGAAAATGAGGCCATGATGCTGAGCTCAGAATCATACTGAGATTCTCTGAAACCACTTATTATGCTTAGACTTCACCAGCTTCCCAGAGTTTCTTCTTCTCCAAAGGTTTCATGCAAATTCCAAATGGGGGGCGGTTAGTGGGGCTGGATGAGAACTTAGCTTGGCTGCGTCTCTTTCCTGGTTTGTACTTGACAGGCAGGGAAAGAGCAGACTTGAATACTCCTCGGTGGCTGTGCTTTTGCTGAAGCCTCCTGGCATCCCGCCCGCCTGTCTCACGTCTGCAGTACAGGACTGGGTGGGAACAAAAGTCCACAGAGGGGAGGGGCGAGCTCCAAAGGCATTTACGTGGGAAGAGCCGGAGGGGGTTCTGCCTAAAGGCAAGCAGAGGTAGGACGCGTGTTAGCATGCATCAGCTTATGAGCACCTTCCTTCCCGACGATGCTCGGTCATTACTCATAAAACGCCTGCATTAAAGAGAATCTCCAGTGTACACATGTATTATTCCAGCTGGATGGAATGTACAGAAATAGGGTTGAAATTAGAGCGAGGTAATTGCTCACTCGCTCTCTGATGAGGTTTCCTGAGAGAAGATGGGTGAGAATACCTGAGATCTTTGAATTGTCAAGGTGTGGTACCAGAATGACAGGCGTAGCTGGTTTGCAGCAGTCCTTGGACGCTGGCCCTGCCTCTGAGTTTCAGGTTGTGTCCTCCTTACTCTTTCTCCAGGCTCCCCTGGGGTTCTGGGAGGGTCTGTGGAGCAGCGGCTGCAGGTGGCAGCGTGTGCCCAGAGCAGTGGAAGCTGTGCCTGCCCCCGTGGGCCCTGCTACCTGGGGGTGGGGCAGTGCTGCCCTCACCCGCCTGTCTGCATGTCTGCAGCACAGAACTAAGGCCCACCACCATCACTTCTAGAAGAGTGGACAGCTGCTGGCCAGTTCACCTGGAAAGCTGACCGGTGATCACGGCCCCCCGGAGGCAGCTGAGCTGGCGGGGAGGAGCCTGCGGCTTCTCTCTGCACCCTAGGGCTTGGTGTCCACACTCCCTCCTGCGGGGTGGGGGCAGGGGCTGTGACCCTGGCCTGGGGTGCACCCTAGGTGGTTGACAGCCCCACTTCCTTGGTAGTTTCTTTGCCTTTTAATCCAAAGGACGTGCTCTTTTTCAGAAATACAAGAAATCATGTATGAAAACGTAGTCATTAATTACTTGTAAGCTAGCCTATTAGAACAGGTCATCAATTTGTCCCAAGTGGAAACCTTTATTTAGCACAGATATGTAAAGGAATGGTCCTTGTGCTGGTGCAAAGCTATTATGGACCCCCAGAAGCCACGTCCTTTGATCCTCATTCCGCATTGCTGGGTGCGACCTTTTTGATTGTTTCCGTGGAGATGGGACCCACCTAATGGGTGGGGGGCACCTTTTATTTTTTATATTTACTCAGCAGTCATATTCATATGTTAAATCCTATTTCCTCTATTATACTCGTCTTTCTCTTTGTGAAAAATAACATACATACAAAAAAGCAAAAGATTTCAAAGCACACTGCAACAATTAGTTGTAGAACAGATTTCAGAGTTTGGTATGGGTTACAATTCCACAGTTTGAGGTTTTTATTTCTAGATACTAGAGACTAAGGTACTAGAGACGAAAAGAAATATCAGTATACTGATTCAGCAATCATACTCATTTGTTAAAACTCACCTTCTCTGTATAACTCCGACATCACCTTTGCTCTTTCTCTCACTCTTTAGGGGTATTTGATTATATGGTTTCCATGGAGATGTGTCTCCACCCATTCAAGGTGCGGTTGCTCACTGGAGCCCTTTAAGAGGGAGATATTTTGGAGAAAGCTTTAGAGCCACCAGAGCCCACGCCGCCTTTGGCGATGAAGAAGGGAAACGCCCTGGGGGAGCGTCATGAACCAGGAAGCCTGGAGAGAAAGCTGGCAGTTTCACCATGCTCACCATGTGCCTTCCCATTGAGAGAGAAACCCTGAACGTCATTGGACTTCTTGAGTGAAGGTGACTGCTTGTTGGTGCCTTAATTTGGACATTTTCATGGCCTTAGAACTTGTAAAGTTGTGACTTAATAAATTCCCTTTTTTAAAGCCCCTCTGTTCCTGGGATATCGCATTCTGACAGCTTATAAACTAAAACAGGTGAGTCCTTCAATGTGTAAACCAAAGAGATGTCTGCATGTATTTGAAGGGTTTTCATTTAAATAAAACCTTAGGTCAGAACAAAGACCCTTTGCTGTGTCCTGCGTCCCAGTCCTGAACAAGCCAGGGTGGTCGCTATGTTTGCACGCCCGCTCGCCACGGCCTCGCTGTCCAGCGTGTGTGTGTGTGGGCCTGTCCCAGATTCACAGCAGCTTTCCTCATCTCGTAGTCTATGGTATTACAGACTCTTACATGCCAGCTTCTCCACCCACTCCTAAGTGTTTGGAGCCAGGTACTTCCTGATGTCGCCAGGTGTTACTGTCCCTTCTGGTGAGTCTCTAAATACTGCAGCAATGACTCTGAGGGCCCTGGTGTGTCTGCCTGATTTTCTCTAAAGCGGCTTTCGGGAATCTTAGTTACCAATATTAACAGCTCTATCCTACCATTCATTGGCCGTTCATTGATTTAAAAAGCCTGGGCTTCTTCAGTTATTTAAGGTTTATAGCCCCACTCCCCTCCCCCTGCACTCCCAGCCCCCTACCCCCTGCCCTGCTGCCTGCAGCTGTATGAATTAGGCCAAATGACTTGACTTCTGAGACCCAGTTTCCACCCCCATCCCCTTCTCTTTTTGACATTCTCCCTTCCCAGAAAATGCAGAATGATGGAAGCTTATTCATGGGTGGGGGCCTCGGGTCATAGCCCCCGGCCACGGGGCTGTCACCCTTCCTTCTGCCCAAGCCATGATGAGTGGCAGGGGCCCTGTCCGCCCACCGGCTGCCCACTCTGCCCTGCTCCTGGGGAGAGCAGCCGAGGCCAGGCTCCTCACTGGCCACTGGGCAGGTGCCATCTGCTTCCTACATGGCCTTTGCTGAACCCGGACCACGGGGACCAGCCAAGGAAAAGGAGCAGACCTCCTGAGCCAGGTCACCTTGGGCTGCCCGTGGGACAGTGGCCGTGGTCCCCGGCCTGGGACGGCTTACCTGGGCCCCGCGCGGATGCCGGCCCGGGCTCTGCTGGACCCCAGCGGGGGTGGAGGGCGGACACCGGGCAGGCTCTGGGCCATTACCCCAGCGGTCAGATCCCATTTCCTGGGACGGAGGGGCATTTTCTGGAGACTCCTTGGGCGGAGATGCAACCTCAGCGAATACTGTGATGTTTTAAGGTGGTGGGTCCTCTCTGGGTGCAGGAGTGCTGATGCTGCCTCTTTCTGGGTGCCCTTGCTGATCGACTGAGGGCCCCCCGCTGAGGCATAGAGCCCTGGGGCAAAGGGGGTCACAGGAGACGGCTGCCCCCAGGTTGGGACTGTGGGCAGAGGCCGGAGTGCACACCTCCGTCCTGCAGGAGTCTCCCGGAGAAAAACAGGTTAAGTCGGCAGAGGCCCCTGCACAGGTGTGCCCTGCAGCCTCTTCCTCTCACAGGTCATCGCGCCCCAGGCTGGTGGCGGCCCATCGAGCTTCCCGGAGCGCAGGGCTCAGCCCCCTGAGCATGGCGGCTGGGTCTCCCGCCTCCCCTCACACTTGAAGCACCCCCTCCTTGCAATGCTGCCTCTTGATACCATAATTTAGCAAAATGTCACACCTCTCGGAAGTGTGACACTCTAAATACTGCTCCTGAGCCAAGCGTAATCGTCCTTAAAATAGGAACGTGTCCACGTGGTGGCAATTCCAGGTCTCCTGATTCCGGCGCAGTGGGACCATCCCTCTCGAATGATTAACAAGGAGTGGGGCAGCGTGGACTTTCCTGGGGGGCGGCGAATCCCCCTCCCTCGGCCACACCCCTTTCCACTCGTCTGTAAAAGTGACCTTGAGGTGGAATATTAGTTTTATTTCCAGAGAGTTGTTTTGCTCTCGCTCTCTCTCTCTTTCATATGTGAAAAAGATGGAAGGTTGGAACTCTTAGGACTTATGAGAGAAAAACGAGGTGTAAACTCTCTTTTGGTCACCGACTTTGCTTTGCTTCCCTCAATAAACTGCAAACTCAGCTTCCTTCCTTAAGCCGTTTAACCCAGGATAGGGCGCTATTGAGAGGATTGCAAGCGCAGAGCATGGAGAACTTCACAAAAATAAAAAAAAGAAATGCAGTAATTGGGACAATATGCCAACCAGTTACAGACATTTCAGCATATTGTGGTAATATTGCAGACCAGCGAGGGAAATTTTAAATGGCCAAGTAGCTCTTGTGTTCTGTTGCAAACTTTTAGAGGCTATAGCATCTTTATAAGACCTATGGCTTCTTTATGTATTTATTTATTTTGCTTTTAAAAGCTTTATCCTTCTTTATTTCCCCTGCCCCCGATATGAGTGTATGCGGTGCCAAGTAGGGCATATTCACCATTTAGTAGCTGAAAACTGACTAACAGTGGCTTAAACTAGAAAGACACATTTTTGTTCTACAGGCAGGAGGTGGCTCTCCCAGGGCAGTTCCTTGGGACTCTCTGGGCACGAAATGACCCTTGTACATGCTGTGTGACCACATGGCCACATTCAAGAGGGCGGAGCAGGGAGGCCGGGGCAGTGAGCGCTTCCTGGGTGCGCTCTCCTCTCTGCAGTCCTGGAGGAAGGACATTTCCCATTTCTGCACCTCAAGCGCATTTCCCCTTTGGTCTCACTGGCTGCTGCTGGGTCCAGGCACCCTGAGCACAAGGGACACGGAAAAGAACAAGTACCGTCTATCCCACTACAGTGGAGATGTGCCGGGGATGGAAGATGAGCAGTTTGCAGCAGGCTGTGTGCCCAAAAGTCTCCTTCTCTTCCCTCCTGCCTGTCCCCACACCCTGCCATGCCCTCAGGACAGGCGCTCTCCCTGCCCATTGAGTGGGTGGGACCCTCCGACTTGCTGTGGCCCCTGGAAGCAGGGCGAAGGGGCAGTATGCTTTTCTGGCATTTCCACTCTCCCATAGGCCTGAGGGCATGCCGCAGGGGTCTGGGGGGACCCTCAGAGCAGAGCCATCAGCTCCTGGGTTCCTGGGCCCAGGCACCCACAGGGGGTCCGCGAAGGTCAGTCCCAGCCGACTGGGGCGGGGCACGAGCCCTCCACGCAGTGGCTCAGCCAGCACCAGCCTCCTGAGAAAGGCCTGCGGTTGTTCCCACATGCCACTGAGGTTTCCTGGATGCTGCTTGTGGTTATTGTTGTGGCAATGGATAATTGTTACACCAAACAATAGTATCTGCTCACTTCAGAATGCTCACAAAGTATCAACACGTGCAGCTAGGAAAAAATTACCCAAACCTACCTGCAGAGGAAACCATTATTACCACTTTGCAGTAATGTCTCCAAGCCTTTATTTTGCTGTATATTCTGTTTTTTGATAGTAGAGATGATATGAAATAGGTAATTTTTCTCTACTTAATAGTATATCATAAATCTTTTTCATTTTACTGTATACTCTTCTTAAACGTCAACTTAATGGTATGTTAATATTTGATTATCTGGATAGTTAGAAATTTGTACAATCAGTTTTACTAGTTTCAGATATTTGGATTTAAAAAAATCTTTATTATAAAAATGTTACAAACATATCAATATATACGTTTTTGCTGACATCACATGTCCATTATTTCCTCAAGATACATAAATGGAAATCCTGGGGCAAGGACAATACATATTTTTTTCCCACTCTTAGTCATCCAGCTGTTTCCTGGGAAGTTTGTACCATGTTAAGCCTCACACTGCATGTCCAGGAGAGTCTCAGCTAACGGGCCATCACCAACTCAGATTTCAATCATTTAAAACGTTTTCCTGACATTCAGAGAAATTCATTTTAATCTGTTCTTAGTGATCTGAGTGAAGCTGAGTGCTCCGTATGTGCTGCAGTGGGTGCTGTGATTGGCTCCCTGCCTCTACCCCACCCCCACCCCAGGTGCTGGGTGTGAAGCCAGACCCCAGGGGCTCGGTAGGCAGGGGGTGACCACAGAGCCCAGTTCTGCCTTAACACCTGAGAAGGAATTTGCTGTAAGGGCCTTGGAAAGGTTTCCTCTTTTCTAGGAAAAAGACAGACGAGCACGCTGTGCTGTGGGGACGGCTGCAGCCACCCATTGCGGGGACGCCCATTGCAGCGAGACGACAAGGCGTGAGCCTCTGAGTTAAGTGACCCTGGAGCACCCCCCCCCACCACCACCACCACTTCTTCACTTCCAGTTGATTGAGAGAACCGTTTTCTAGTTGCTGAACTCACTTTCAGGCAGTACTTCCATGACTTGTTGCTGAAGCCCTGCTCTGATGGGCACGCGCTGGCCTGGCAGCGGCTCTGTAAAGGCCCCCGTCTGTCCGTAACCTCCGCTCCCCTGGCGCAGTGCTGGCCTTCCGAAAACGGAATCAACGCTCAGACAGCTGAGAGTTGGAAACCTGTGTATTATGCCTCTTAACCTAGTATTTTATAGTTTGTTCTTAATTCCAAATTTGCTTGAAATGCAATATTAAATAAAAAAATTAGGAAAAGCAAATTGATGGTTTAGCCTTTCTTGGGCTACTGACACTATTTAATTTTATACCTCGACATTCATTTTTATTTTCTCATTCATTTACTTATGATATAAATATTTATTGAGTACCACCTGCGCCCTGGATCTAAAAAGTGAGCCCCTCCCCGTGGTGGGACAGCCAGTGAGAGGGAGCCTGTGCTGAGGGTGGGGGGTTGACTCTGAGCGTGAAGGGGAGTGGAAGTAGCCAGGCGGGGTAGAGGGAGAAGTGGGGGTGCTGGGGAGCGGGGGCCCGGGTGCACCCGGTGGAGCAGGGCTAGCACACCAGAGGCCCAGGTCCTGGGGCAGGTATGCTGGCAGCCTACCCAGAGGCGGGGGTCACAGGAGGTGACCAGGAGCTCCCCTGTCTCACGGGCTTTGTCTCCTGCTCCCCAGACAATTTGTCTTGGAAAGAAGAGTGAGCACAACCAAAGCTTAACTTTCCATTAGGAAGATGCACATAACTTTTCATCAGACATTGTTAATGTTTCAAAATTATAGCTAAGGTATACACAATTTGTAATGAAATTCCAGAAACCCCACCTTCCTGGAACATTTAGGCCATGGGAAAGAAATCCATCATTTTCTAACCAGTTTTTTTAAATGCATTTTCTTGAGATATATTCATGCGCTATATAACCATCCAAAGTATGCAATCAATAGCTCACAGTATCATCATAGAGTTGTGCATTCATCACCATAATTTTAGAACATTTTAATTACTCCAAAAAAAAACACAACCAGAGCATCTATGCCCCTTATTCTCCCATTATTATTATCTTGTGTATTCATTTTATTACTCGTCTACCCAGACACTGGATAAAGGGAGTATCAGTCGCAAAGTTTTTACAATCACACGGTCACATGATAAAAGCTACACAGTTATACAGTCATTATCAAAGGTCAAGGCTACTGGATTATAGTTCAACAGCTTCGGGTATTTCCTTGTGGCTATTCCAACACATCAGGCACTAAAAAGAAACATCCATATAATGAGTCAGGGGTCATAATCATTGGTTAAATCCTTATTTTTCAATGACACCTCCTCACTCCCATCCGATCATTCTCTCAAAGTCCAGGGATATCTGGGCAATGACCATTTTAACTTCTTCGTGCTGGAAAGGGATGTTGATCTGATGGGGTAGAGAAGTGAAACTGGTTGATGTTCTTGGACAGACTGGGACCTCTGGGTTTCAGGGCTTATCTGGCCTAAGAACAATGTGGAAGCTCTAAGTTTCTGAAAAAATGAATTTAATAAATAAAATGTTATAGCATCGGAGGCAGAGCCCTGGGTATTCTTTAGGGTTTTCAGGAATATTGTTGCTTGGAGCTTGGTGTAGTGTGGCAATTTGCAATACCTGGCTGAAGCTTGCAGAAGAGTAGGCTCTAGAATGACCTCTCAGCTCTATTTGAAATCTCTCAGCCACTGAAACCTTATCTTGTCTCATCTCTCTTTCCTCTTTTGGTCAAAAAGTCTTTCTCATTCCTAAAATGCCAGGGCCAGGTTTGTCCCTGGGAGTCACGTCCCATGTAGTGGAGAGGGCAGTGACGTCACCTGCCGAGTTGGCTTAGAGAGAGAGGATACACCTGAGCAACAAAAGAGGTTCTCTGGGAATGACTCTTAGGTGTACAACTATAGGTAGGCTAAGCTTCTCCTCTGCAGGAATAGGTCTAACCAATTTTTTTTTGTGTGCTGTATGGCGGGGTTACATTTTATTATTTTTCCATATGAGTTTCCTATTACTGCAACACCATTTGTTGAATTTTTGTTTGTTGTATTTTCTTTGTTTTGCTTGTTTTGTTTTGGGGGAAGTGCATGGACTGGGAATCAAACCTGATGGCAGGCAAGAATTCTACCACTGAACTACCTTCGCACCCCTCAGTCTAACCAATTTTTAAAGAGATTTATTAGGTGGCTCCAAAGTCATAAGGCTTTTAAGAATCTGAGTTGGCCACAGAGGCTGCGTTGTCGCCTGTGTGTTTGCCTGGCCGGCAATCAGTGTGGACTTACGGTAGACCCAGAGCTGGGTCCTTCTAGGAGCAGAGGGGCAGGGCTGGTGGGCTGACCCAGCCTTCAGGGGTTTACACACCAGCGTGGGTGGAAGACAAGTGAACAGGTGGTGGTGAGTGCTGGGAAGGGCGTAAATAAGGCTGTACAGGGAGGAGAAGCTGGAGGCTACTTGGTAAAGTTGCTTGGGCAAGGCCCTCTCAGCAGAGGACGTTGGTCCTGCGATGTGACCAGTGTGAAGAGAGAAGGAGAGGCCCGGGACGGCAAGGGCGCACCTGGCTGCAGTGACAGCAGTTCCCTGGAGCAATGGACGCGTGTGGCCCTGTGACCCCGGCGTCCCCAGGCAGGGGGCTAGGGGCTGACCCCCCAGGGCCCCTCCGGCTCTGCCGCACTCGGCTCCTCCTAGCACAGACTTTGGGCGAGGCTGCAGCAGCTCGGCCCTCGCTGCCCGAAGAGAGGCAGGTCACTCACATGCTTCCCAGAGACTGCGGCAGCCCTTTCTGGAACTGCAGCCCTTTGTGACTGGGTCCCGGGTGACGGAGGTGGTGCGGGGTGGTGGGGCGAGGGGCGGGGCCCGGGTGACGGAGGGGGTGGTGGGTGGGGCGGTGGGAGGCCGTGGGGGGTGGGGGTCGCCCCTGGTCCAGCGCCTTGCGGCCTGAGCCGCACCTGCCATCCCGAGGTCACAGAGTCCTTACCTAGAAAAAAAGTCCTTATCTAGAGAAGCTGCCTCAATCCCCAGAGGAGATGTAAAAACCATGGATTTAGCATCCTAATGGGCCTGAGAAACAGCATGCCCGTGGCTCCCAAGAGAGGCGCTTTGGGTTTGGGGTGCCCAGTGACGGCGTGCTCTCGGGCTGTCAGCCCTGCGCTGTGATTTCCTGGCCCTGGAATGAGGGGCTCGGCGGGAACCCCTCAGCTTGCCTGACCTCATGGTGCTGCGTGGCTAAATGGACTGGGGCTGTGAGCAGACGGGGCGGCCTTTCAACTGACATCACAGAAACACTGACTCAACTGGCTTTTTAAAAGAAGCCCCTTCCTCCCAGGACGTCCAGAGGTGGGCGAGGTTCTGGGGAGCTGCTCTCTAGGTCTCCCCACACCCCGGCTGGCCGATTGTGGGCAGTGGGCAGCTGCTGGGGCAGGGTCCCTGCTCCCACCAGCTATAGAAAGAAGGACTCTGCCCAGCGGTGGGAGAACATCAGCTCCCTTCTCAGGCCCCTGGGGTCAAGTGAAGTCCATTTCCATTCCTGGACCCAAATCAGTTTCCAGAGGAGGCCACAGGCAGCGCGGCACACAGCGGTCCTCCCAACGCACCTGGGATGCTGCTAGGAATGCAGATTCCAGGGCCCTCGCGCGGGATCCGAATCCAGAACTCAGCAGGCAGAGCCCCGCCTTCCGCATGCCGGCCGGACTCACAAGGCTCCAGAAGCCTGGGAGGCGCCCGCTGCGGCCAGTCAGGACCGCCCTGCGGCTGGGAGGGCAAGCCCGGGACATGGCTCCACAGAGGGGACAGGAATCGGGACAAGATCAGGGTCTGGCGGGAGGAAGGCCATCCGCGTGGCGGAGCTGGGCAGGCGATGCTCACACCGCTCTACCGGGACAACAGGAAAAGAGCCCGGGGGAGAACAGTTCTGTCTACGGCCGAGCGCCCTTCGCTCCCAGGCACAGGACTCCTTGGTAAAGTTGGATTTGGGAATCCAGCTGGTATCCAAGCGGGGGTGGGGGGCTCCCCAAATCTAGGCCTCCGAGCTGTTTTCAAAAAATGCCAGTTCTATGAAGACGCCAACGCCAGCCGCCGCCTGCCTGGAGAACGGACGGTGGCTCGAGCCGCAGACCTGGTCAGCGCAGAAGGGAAGGACAGGAGGACAGGAGGACAGCCTCGGTCAGCGGGAGGGCAGGTCGCGGACTGCCTTTCCCCCGGGAGCAGGAGTGGCAGCCACCTCGGGCAGGCCAGGGGAGAAGGCAGGGGCACCCGCCTGCAGGCTGGGGGAATAACGCCCCCTGGCCCCCCACCCCGGGCAACAGGGGAAACGCCCCCTCTCCGTGCCCTCCGCCAGGGCTCATGTCCCTGTCGCAGGAAGGGCCAGACGTCAGTTAATGAGGGTCCCGTAAGGGGGAGAGCAGGAGCCTCATGCGCCCGGCTTTAGCTGGTGGCCCTGGTGCTTTCTGGGGACCTAAGATTCTCCCCCGCCACTGCCCGCTTCTCCCCTGGGGACCGCGCCACCTCCTCGGGAGCAGTCGGGAGAGAATTCACCATCACAGCCCCTCTCGCTGGCCTTGCTCTGTTGCTTTCTTCCAGCCGCCAGATCAGCGCCCTGGTCTTGGGCACACCGCTTCCCATGCGCGCCCTTCCGTCTCCCCCAGAGGCTGCCAGCCCCTCTGCCCATGCAGCGAGTACGGGCTGCACCCCCACGTCGGCTGCAGACTCGCCTGTGACTCTCTGGAACGTGGCGGAGCCTGGCGGCTGAGCGTCTCGTCCTGGGAATTATCCGGCTTCACGTCTCAGTCCTGTGCGGACTGCCCGTGTGACCTGCGTAAAGTGTGGACTCCTCTACGTCTCCATTTCCCCACCTGGCACAGGTTCTCCTAAGGCATTCTGGGAGGCGCTAAATTAAACAGGTGCTGGGCACGTTGCCAGCACCCCACCTGTCTTAATTGTCCTTCAGTTAGCTGTAACCTGGGAGTGGGGTCGTAGGAGTCCCTTAGAGGGGAGTGTGGACCTGGAAGGGACGCTCAGGTGATGGCAGGAGCAGATGCTGGCATTTTCAACAGTGACCTGTTTACAGATAGGTTTTAGCCTTTGAACCTCATTTCAGAAAATTTTCGGTCCTTTCCATCTAGCTCATTGCTCAGTTAAATAGAAGAGCATGTCTTTTCCCACTGAAAATTAATGTTCCCTTTAAAATCCTTAAAAAAATAAAAACAAAGGAGAAGATGGTGCATCACTGCAGCAGGGCTAAACCCATTTATTCGTCGGGCTGCAGATGGGGGCAAAGGCAGCGAGCCTGGGGCCCGGCTGGGAGCAGCACGCGGGCTGCAAGCCAGGACAGCTGCCTGGTGAGGCTGACCCCAGACGCAGTGCTCCCAGATGCAGTGCCTGCAGACACAGTGCCTGCAGATGCAGTGTCCCCAGACGCAGTGCCCCTAGATGCAGTGCCTGCAGATGCAATGTCCCAGACACAGTGCCTGCAGATGCAGTGCCCCCAAATGCAGTGTCCCCAGATGCAGTGCCCCCAGATGCAGTGCCCCCAGATGCAGTGCCTGCAGACACAGTGCCCACAGATGCAGTGTCCCTAGATGCAGTGTCCCCCAGATGCAGTGCCCACAGATGCAGTGCCTGCAGATGCAGTGCCCGCAGATGCAATGTCCCAGACACAGTGCCTGCAGATGCAGTGCCCCCAAATGCAGTGTCCCCAGATGCAGTGCCCCCAGATGCAGTGCCTGCAGACACAGTGCCCACAGATGCAGTGTCCCTAGATGCAGTGTCCCCCAGATGCAGTGCCCGCAGATGCAGTGCCTACAGAGTAAGGGCCCCCCTCCTGAGCTTACTCGACACACTGGTCAGGTGAGGCCGGCAAGCATTCTGTTGTTCTTGCATCATATGCATCCTTCAGAGGCCTGATGAACACTGTTGTGAGAACTGTGATGGTGTGCAGGAGTCATTTAAATCATCTCATTAGTTTTGTCCATCATAGCAAAAATTATAACGTGTACACTAATACTTATGATAAAGTTACATTAGTTTTAGATATCTGGGTGCTATTATATGAAGGGAAATAAAAACATCCTGTAGTTTATGACCAAAGCTGCTTCTTTTCCAACCCCAAAACAATCCTTTACCAAGTGTGTCTTCCACAGCCCACCATCATCCCCTCCCCCATCAAAAGACCCAAAACAAAAAATGAAAAAAAGAACTCGGGACTTTTTTGTTGCGTGGCAGTAATAATCCTGAAGATTCTGGGCAGATACATCAGACCTGGTCAGAGGTGTTGGGAGAAAACTTTCTTAGTGCCATGAACAATAACAATAAAATCAATAACAAACTCATCTCAAGACAACGTCACATTTCTAAAAACTCTTTATTGCTTTTTTCCTGTGCCCAAAATAAATGCAATCTAGTAAAAAAATATTAAACTGTAGATAAAATGTAAAAAGTAGGAATTTGAATTTTCCATAATGTCAACTGTCCTGCCCAGAATTCACTGAAAGAACCGCAGTCAGAGCTCGGGAAATACCCTTCCTGCTTTATTTCCTATGCCTGCCCTGAGGCGGAGACATTGTGCGAATTAATTCTCATAAGCATTGGCTCAAGCTGGACATACACTGTCACTCACTTTTTCACTTCATAATTAGATCTCTTTCCGCATCCATGTATAATTGAGCCGCTTCATTCTTTCTAGTTGCTGCATTGTGTCACTCAGCTGTGCTTTATTTAACCAAAACCCCTCTTGACTGACGTGTGGGCTTTTCCAATCTTTGCCATTACAAAAGAAAAAAAAACACAAAAAGAACAAAAAATAAAACATTCCTGTGGCTATTCTTACATATAACCCATTGCGAACTCAGGTGAATATTTCTGGGATTCATTCTTAGAAGGGGGCCATAGGAATGAGGTCACCATGCCCTTCCCTGGCTGGAGAATGGGGAGACAGTGTCCTAGGGCCTTGGAAGGAAGCGATTGCGAAGCTTCATTGTGGTCTCAGGGCCTTGGAGGCTGAAGGAGGCACAGCATCTAAGTTTGGGGGGCAATGGATTCAAGACACTCATGCTGCTCTGTATTTTTGTTGTTGAGTTGAACGAATCTCTTTATATATTCTGGATACTAGACCTTTATCAGATATGTCGTTTCCAAATATTGTCTCCCATTGTGTAGGCTGTCTTTTCACTTTCTTGACAAAGTTCTTTGATGCACAAAAGTGTTTAATTTTGAGGAGTTCCCATTTATTTCTTCAATGCTCATGCTTTGGGTGTCAGGTCTAGAAAACCGCCTCCTGTTATAAGATTTATAAGATATTTCCCTACATTTTCTTCCAAAAGTTTTATGGTCTTAGACCTAATGTTTTGGTCTTTGATCCATTTTGAGTTCATTTTTGTATAGGGTGTGAGATATGGATCCTCTTTCATTCTTTTGCATGTGGATATCCAGTTCTCCAGGCACCATTTATTGAAGAGACTGTTCTGTCCCAGGTGAGTTGGCTTGACTGCCTTATCAAAGATCAATTGTCCATAAATGAGAGGGTCTATATCTGAACACTCTATTTGATTCCATTTGTCAGTATATCTATCTCTATGTCAGTACCATGCTGTTTTGACCACTGTAGCTTTGTAATATGCCTTAAAGTCAGGTAGCGTGAGACCTCTGACTTCATTTTTCCTTCTCAGGATACTTTTAGTTATTTGGGGCACCCTACCCTTCCAGATAAATTTGGTTATTGGTTTTTCTATTTCTGAAAAGTAAGTTTTTGGGTTATTAATTGGTATTGTATTGAATCTGTAAATCAATTTAGATAGAATTGACATCTTAACTATATTTAGTCTTCCAATCCATGAACACGGTATGCCCTTTCATTTATTTAGGTCTTCTGTGATTTCTTTGAACAATTTCTTATAGTTTTCTCTGTATAGGTCTTTTGTCTCTTTAGTTAAATTTATTCCTAAATATTTTATTCTTTTGGTTGCAATTGTAAATGGATTTTTTTTTCATGATTTTCCCCTCAGATTGTTCATTACTAGTGTATAGAAACACTACAGATTTTTGAGTGTTGATCTTGTAACCTGCCACTTTGCTGTAGTCATTTATTAGCTCTAGTAGTTTTGCTGTGGATTTTTCGGGGTTTTCAACATATAGCATCATATCATCTGCAAACAGTGAGAGTTTTACTTCTTCCTTTCCAATTTTGATGCCTTGTATTTCTTTTTCTTGTCCAATTGCTCTGGCTAGGACTTCCAACACAATGTTGAATAACAAAGGTGATAGTGGACATCCTTGTCTTGTTCCTGATCTTAGGGGGAAAGTTTTCAGTTTTTCCCCATTGAGGATGATGTTAGCTGTGGATTTTTCATATATTCCCTTTATCATGTTGAGGAAGTTCCCTTCTATTCCTATCCTTTGAAGTATTTTCAACAGGAAAAGATGTTGAATTTTGTCAAATGTCTTTTCTGCATTAATCGAGATGATCATGTGTTTTTTCTGCTTTGATTTGTTGATATGGTGTATTATATTAATTGATTTCCTTATGTTAAACCATCCTTGTATACCTGGGATGAATCCTACTTTGTCATGGTGTATAATTCTTTTAATATACTGCTGGATACAATTTGCAAGAATTTTGTTGAGGATTTTTGCATTTATAGTCATAAGAAGGATTGGTCTGTAGTTTTCTTTTTTTTGTAATATCTTTGTCTGGCTTTGATATGAGGGTGACGTTGGCTTCGTAGAATGAGTTAGGTAGCTTTCCCTCCTCTTCAATTATTTTTAAGAGTTTGAGCAGGATTGGTACTAATTTTTTCTTGAATGTTTGGTAAAATTCACATTTGAAGCCGTCTGGTCCTGGACTTTTCTTTTTGGGGAGCTTCTTAATGACTGATTCAATTTCTTTACTTATGATGATTTGTTGAGGTCATCTATATCTTCTCGAGTCAATGTTGGCTGTTCATGCCTTTCCAGGAAGTTGTCCATTTCAACTACATTGTCGAGTTTATTAGCATAAAGTTGTTCATAGTATCCTGTCATTACTTCCTTTATTTCTGTGGGGTCAATGGTTATGTCTCCTCTTCCATTTCTGATTTTATTTACTTGCATCCTCTCTCTTCTTCTTTTTGTCAACCTTGCTAAGGGTCCATCAATCTTATTGATTTTCTCATAGAACCAGCTTCTTGTTTTGTTGATTTTCTCGATCGTTTTCATGTTCTCAATTTCATTTATTTCTGTTCTAATCTTCACTATTTCTTTCCTTTTGCTTGCTTTGGGGTTAGTTTGCTGTTCTTTCTCTAGTTCTTCCAAGTGGACAGTTAATTCCTCAATTTTTGCTCTTTCTTCTTTTTTGGTATAGGCATTTAGGGCAATAAATTTCCCTCTTAGCACTGCCTTTGCTGCATCCCATAAATTTTGATATGTCATGTTTTCATTTTCCTTTGCCTCGAGATATTTACTGATTTCTCTTGTAATTTCTTCCTTGACCCATGGTTGTTTAAGAGTGTATGTTGAGCCTCCATATATTTGTGAATTTTCTGACACTCTGCCTGTTATTTAGTTCCAACTTTATTCCTTTATGATCTGAAAAAGTGTTTTGTATGATTTCAATCTTTTTAAATTTATTAAGACTTGCTTTGTGACCCAGTATATGGTCTATCCTTGAGAATGATCCATGAGCACTTGAGAAAAAGGTGTATCCTGCTGTTGTGGGGAGTAATATTCTATAAATGTCTGTTAAGTCTAGCTCATTTATTGTATTATTCAAATTCTCTGTTTCTTTACTGATCCTCTGTCTAGATGTTCTGTCCATTGATGAGAGTGGGGATTTGAAGTCTCCAACTATTATGGTAGATGTGTCTATTTCTCTTTTTAGTGTTTGCCTCATGTATTTAGGAGCATTCTGGCTCGGTGCATAAATATTTATGATTGTTATGTCTTCTTGTTGAAGTATTCCTTTATTAATAGTAGTGTCCTTCTTTGTCCCTTTTAACTTTTTACATTTGAAGTTTAATTTGTTGGATATTAGTATAACTACTCCTGCTTTTTTCTGATTGTTATTTGCATGGAATATCTTTTCCCAACCTTTCACTTTCAACCTATGTTTATCCTTGGGTCTAAGATGCATTTCCTGTAGACAGCATATAGATGGTTCCTGTTTTTTAATCCATTCTGCCAGTCTATGTCTTTTGATTGGGGAATTTAATCCATTAACATTTTGTGTCATTACTGTATGCTTTGCCATTAACTCTTAATTCCTTCTTTTCCATTTTTCTCTCAACTTCTTATAGAATGTTTAATGTACATACATTGGGTCCTCTTGATCTGTTCTCCGTGTTTCTTAGTTTTTCTTTCTCATTTTCTCTTTTTTACCTGTGCTACATTCTGAGTAATTTTCTCAGATTTGTCTTCTAGTTCATTCTTTCAAGGGTGTCCAATCTGCTATTTAATGCTTCCACTGAGCTTTTAGATTTCATGCTTGTATTCTGTATTTCTAGACTTCCTCAACATTCCATGGTTTCTTTATAGACAGGAGCACTAGAGGTCTGTTTAGATGCGCAAACGCACCTGTGGGGAGAACGAGTCATAGGGACTGATCAGCTCTTCCGGAAAGGGGCTGCCGTTTTCCCAACAGCAGGTCAAAGGTTGCATTAGTAGAGGATGGAAGAAGGAGGATTTCTCAGAGAAGAACATGAACCTGATGCTGGAGATGCAGGGTTTGGAATGGGGATGCCTTTGAGGGCTTCTCCCCATCTGATGACAAGTTTAAGTTCCTGGTTATATTTCTCTTGCATTATGGGAAAAGTAAGGTATCATTCATGGTATAAGTTTCTCCCTCTATGCAAGGAAAAAAGGCTTAGTTGTGATAACCAAGAGATACGACAATATTAGGGCTTAAAGAACAAAGGTGAGTGAGCTGCACCTCCTGTGGCCGTCCAAGCATGAGACTCCTGCTCCATAAAGCCATGAAGGGAACCAGGGCCATGGGCGCGCCACTACCCTCCACATGGGCCTTCCAGCGGGAAGGGCGAAGAGCAAATGGTGAGGGCCAGGAAGTGAGGCGGTCACACTTGTCACTGTCACGTCTCCTAAAATAGAATTCTTTTAACTTACCCCAGTCTTTTAGCAAAGTCTGATAAGTGCCTTAGACTTTCAGCTCCGTGCTCTCCACCTCCTGGGGCTGGAGCTTCTCAGGGCTGGGCCTGGCCCCAGCTGTGCCATGATAAGGAAAAGGCAAGGGAAGGACAGGAGCCAATTCATCTTTTCAAAGAAAATAAAAGAGAAGGAAGGAAAGGAAGAGAAAGAGAAAAATGTAAGTGTCCTGTTTTTCCTTTTTTTTTCATCACATAGCTGTATATTCATCATCATGATCATTTCTTAGAACATTTGCATCAATTCAGAAAAAGAAAACAGAAGAAAAATCATACATACCATACCCCTTACCCCTCCCTTTCTTTGATCAGCAGCATCTGTTTTCATTTATGTTTCATTTGACACCATTATGAAGTCAAGTAGATTTTTCAGGAACAAGTCTGAAGTCAGTTTGATTTCCCCCTCTATGTACTCTGTTTCTTATGCTTAAATGTTTGTTTTCTTTAAAAAACAGCTTCTCTTTCCTGGACTAATTCTTCTTCCTGCACTTTATGCTATGTTAATCTCCTCTTTTCCCTCCCTCCCACCCTCCCTCTGTCTTTCCTTTCCTTTTTTTAATTTACAATTAAGGACATTTTTTAGTATCCTTGATGGATTATTCCCACCATTGTTCATCTTTGAATGGGGAGAAGTTCTGTTCTGGCCTTTATTTCCTAAGAATATTATTATTCAATTTCCCACAACTGGGGAATAGAATGGGGAAATTCTATTTACCTGGACAATATTTTATCCTCTTAAATCATGATTTGGAAGCCCGTATATTCTTCATTTCTCAGATGTATCTTGCTCTTTGGGGGGATTTCAATTCTGCTGTGCTTTTCCTGAGACGTTTTCCAAGCACTCTCCAAAGTCTCCTGTCACAGGAGACAGCTTAGTTTGCTGGAGCTGTCATAAGTAGCACACCATGGCTTGGCTTCAACAGGTGGTCTCACGCCCTCAGCAGCTGGAATGCTGGTCTCCTTCCCAGTCAGCTATCCATGGGGTTCTGGTGTTTCTCTGCCTCCCATCACACCATGATGTCTCTCCTTCTCTAGCTTCTGTGGCTTCCTGGCTCCTTGTAAAGCCTCCAGGAATCCAGATTAAGACCTACATCCTTCAGTTGGGTCACACCTTACCTAAAAACAGCATAATATATTCACGAAGTCCTCTTTACGAGGGCCCCCCCCCCCCATGAGGTTGTGGGCTAATAGCATGTTCGTTGGGGTGCACACTTGAGCCAACCACAGGAGATATTTATTAGGACCTCTCCGTGGGTTTTGAAGCTCCCTGTTTAGTGGAAAACTGGACCAGCTGAGGCCCTGTGGCTTCCAGTTCTTTCTTTAGTGAGTTAGTATTTAGCATTTCTACTCCATTGAGTTTTATTAGCGACTACAAATGGATTCACAGATCATTGTTTCCTATAGTCTCTCAAGGATTAGGGTGATGCTATTTCAAAACAGACTTGATTGATTTAAAGTAGATAATTTGGTAACCTGGTATTGGAATATCATCCCGAGGATATCATGCAGTGTACAAATTAAACAGGCAAACAAACTCTGAGATATAGTTGAGGCAGGATAAAAGGATATGAAAAAGTTCCTTTTCCCTTCACTTAATTCTTATTTTTTGGAGTGCTTCAAAGTTTAGTTTCTTCATAAACTTAAGAACACAAATTAATCCTATCAAGATGATTTCGGACCAAGTGTACAATATGGGTATTTTAATTTAATTTAAAATATGGGTATTTTAAATTTGAGCTTTGGCCTTTGCAGGTGTTGGCTGTCAATGCAGTTAAAAGAAAAATAATGATTCTCCAATTCGATGCTTTATTTAAATTGAAAACTTTGTTTAGTACATATTGCGGCTTCTACCAGCACATCATGACATTTCAAACTGTAGAAAGTCTATTATTTAAATGTGTTCCTCTAGATTGTGCAGATGGTATACTATTATTAAAGGCCGCCCCACACAGGGTAAAGGTCCTGGAACGCCCCTTGTTCAATTCTCAGCGTGTGCTTGAATGAAACGAAGGATCTTTTGGAGGTTGGGGAGGAAAATTTGACTTAGAGCAGATGACAAGTCACTTACATCTAGTAAGAGAAGTAAAAAAAGTATGTGGATGTGGAGAGGAAGGAAAACAAAATATCCAAAGAGGGATTTAAAAAATTTCTATTTCTTCAACTTCAAAAATCACAGGAACCAGGTACACGGATAGTTCAGTGGTTAGAATGTCCACCCTCCATGCGGGAGACCCAGGTTCGATTCCTGGACCATGCACCCCCCACCGGAAAAAAAAAAAAAATCACAGGAACCAATTTCTTAATTAAATCTTCTTCACTATTAACCAGAAAATCTGCTGGGTGGTTAAGTGAGCAGCTAAAACCAAGTCCACAGAACCTCTCTCATTTGATGGCAGTTGCCATGAACTTCCAAACAGTCAACGGCTGGCACCTCAAGGGTAGGCCTGCGATTCTCCCTCTGGGGAGCCATTGCCTTTCCCTGTCCTCCGACCCGAGGGTCATGTTGGGGGCCAATATAAGAGCACACAGCCAGGAAGCTCTGCCCCTCCCTGGGCCCGGGCAGGGAGCCTGCGGCGGCTTGGGTGTCCCCCTGGGAAGTAGGGCAGGAGCCCCTGAGCTCCTTTCCTGTGCATTGATCAGAAACGCTGAAGGCAATGCCACCCGCTCTGGTGATCTGTGGGGGGCTGTGCACAGTGACACGTGATGGCTTCTTACTCCCAGAAACTCCTTGCCTGGGCCCTTGGGATTTTGGCTAGACAGACCACTCCCCCCTGCCATGAAGTAGCAGGTAAGTGGTTAGGGCGGCTTTGTCCTGGGCATGGTGACGGTTTCCTGAGGCAGAGCAAATGGCAGTCTGGAGATACAGCCTCCTTGTCTGCTGCGCCCTCACGCCTGTGAGTCCACAAAGCCTGGGTCATTTTCTCCCGTTTGGTGTGGAGGTTATCGACCGGCCACCACAATTAGCGCGGAACTGAAGGCTGGATGCAGTTCACAGCTTAGAAGGATGGCACTACACAGAGAAATTGGGCACATTTCTCCGGCTCAGAAACCTTCAGGGAGTTCTTAGGCTGGCAGGTGAGCCCTAGGAAACTGCAGGGACCCCCTGGGTTACTGGGTGATGTTGAAGCGTCCCACTGGAAGAGGCCACCCAGATGTAATTCTGAATCTGCATTGAGAGCCAACGCTGGTCTACTGCGGATTGGCTGGCATCCTTGTGCCCTGTGGTCAGACGGGCTGTGCCATCTCAACGTGTGTGCTGATATCAACACTGACTCAGAGCCCAGAACCGCCAGGGAGTCCAGTTCCTTCCTTACTGCTGTGTGGGGAGGCAGGAAGAGGAAGCTTATCAAGTCAGGAAGTGCAGTCCGAGGAGGATGGCTCACCGGGGAGTACAGTGGCTGCTGGTCCTCGGGAACTGGCCAGAGACACGTCGGCTCGGAAGCCACGCTGAACAGGACAGAGGACAACACACGAGCTTTTCTTTATGAAGTCCCACTTGGCCTCACACCCTCTGGGTAGCAGCGACGGCGTCTCAGGGCCGCCCTGCGTGGGGAAGGCGCCCTGGAGCCTGGCCCACGTCACACCCACCCGGTCTGGACGGAGGGTTCCCTGGGGGTTTCCCCAGCCACCCGGTGCTCCCTGCGTGCCTGCGGCCCACTCGCTCTTCGGTGCCATAAGGAAGACCTGCCGCTGCTGTGCTTTGTTGGGTTTTCAGGGACCCTGTTTAAGCGCACAAGCCGTGCCGCGACCAACAGCGCTGGGACAGCAGCGTAGACAGGAACCCCGTCCCCTCCCCCGCGTTCAAGTCTCCCGCTGGCTGGTCCTCCTGCGCCCGGGACTGCCAGACACCCTGCGGCCTCAGCACGTGGTTCAGCCCCGCAGAGCTGCGCCCACGGGGTCCTGAGCCGACCCCGAGACCCTGACACAAACCCGTTCCAGTGAGGGAGAGCGAGCTGAGGGGCTCTGGTTTCACACGAGGTAAAATGGCGCGGAGGTCAGATGCGAGGGCAGCCCTAAGATAGAT
>PVIY010041187.1:0-21813 GCA_004026745.1 Myrmecophaga tridactyla
CCATTCCTGCTTCGGCTGGTGAGCCTCTCCTGTGGAGTTCATCCAGACCCTCCATCGGAGTCGTCGGCTTCGCAGCCTGCCCTGTGGATTTTGGACTCTGCATTCTTGCGGTCACGTGAGATACTTTTATAAATTTTATATTTGCAAGTGTTCCCTGTTGATTCTGTTTCTCTAGAGAACCCTAACTAATACAGATGGTGACCAGGGCTGGACCATCTCCTCAATGTCTGCCTGGAAGACTGAGATCTCAGTATTTCCATTCAGTGTCTCCACATAGACTTCTTTATATGATTACTGATCCTAAGAATGATGATTCCAAGAGGAGAAGGCATTTATCAAACCTCTGATTGCAACACACTTGTTAATGTCCCACTGGCCAAAACTAATGAAGTGGCCAAGCCCAGAATCACCAGAGCATGAAAACTGGGAGGCAAGACACTTTGGGAGCCACAGTAAAAAGTTTACCATATATGTAATCAGTGAACTGTTTTCGCGCTCCCAATATTTTGTATCTTTGATTCTATTCTCATCTCTGTCCATATTTATTATAGTTTTTGAATATCCCTGATTCTCCCAGCTGAACTCAATGAAAAACGGTCTTTATACCACTTCAATAGAATATTTTAAAATGAAAGCAGTGCCCACTGAGTTCCTTTTCCAACCAAATACACACACTCACAAGCACACATGTCATGAGGGTGGCATTTGGAATCACTTAAACAAATGCCACAGGAAAGCAGCTGAGGATGCATCAAGACCACATGTTCAACTCCCCCCATCTGAGGGGAGACTTTTTCCCCTAAAACAACCTCAGCAAAACCTTTTCAGTGTCCTGAGCTTGTTTTCTTTTTAAGGAAGCTGTTCCCTCTCATCATGGGCATTGTCATGTCACTAGTTAACAACTGAACTATACCAAGGCTCAAGGATTTTCTAGGCAATAGCCAGAGTGCAATTACTGCCTGATGCTGTGTTCATCTTAATTTCCTCCAGCCTCTAAAAAGATATTCACCATAAAATTGAGTGAAGTCTCTCTATTGACGTTGGACCAACCCCTTACTAGTTTTCACGGTCTATGCAGAGTGTAGTGACTTGTGGCAGTTTCTGATAACTTAAACTAGGAGCTAAGTCTAATCTCTTTGTTAATGGAAAATTCAATGGAAATGGAAATTTCACGTACACCTCCACTGATCTAATCACCAAACAATTCTGCAGGTATTTCTTCTGTTTTCTATCTCTTTGTATATAGGGAAAATTCACATGCAAAAAAAATACATTTATATTAAAATAAGTATTGGGACAGATGGCCAAATATAAGCAGCAAATTTGCAATCCAAATAACAAAGGATTCCAGGACATTAATCTGGTAGCAATCTAATCAAGCCCCACATTCAAACATGTAGGAAATAGAAAACACATTACGTTCTCCTGCATGCTGTTGGCTTTGAGTTTCATAACTTACTAAGAGTCTAAGCACAGTTCATTTCTGTCTCTCGCTGGTGTATAGGAGACAAGAGCTGCACTAACCCAAGCAATAGGTTCTAAAATCAGCACCAAGGACAGCTCACAGTCAAAATTGCTCTTGCTAATTCCCTAGGCAAGCACTAGGCTGGAGACCTACAAACCATCCTTCAGTAATTCCAACCCAGTTGGAAGAGTTCGTCTGTTTCCAGCTTTGGAAGAATTTGTCTTCCAAACTCTTTCCAGCTTTGGAAGAGTTTGTCTTCCAAAACTTTCCAGCTTTGGAAGAGTTTGCCTGTTTCTTCCACTGGACTCCAGATGAAGAAACTGGCTTGTATTTAAGGCTCATGTTGCACAAATAATGGTGTATACACTAAAATTGCACTCAGTGCAGTGAGAGCCTTTGTCCACGAGGAATGATCAAAAACTGAGCCTTAATGAGGGAGCAATAGTTCTGGTTTTCCACCTGATTCTCACACAAGCATTGAATTGAATGGTGGGCTGAAATGCCTGCTTCATTCCTGTAATTTTCTTTCTTTCTCCCTCTTCCTGAACTCTCTGCCAGGCACAAGTTGATAAGTTCCTAAAACTTAAATACACAGATGACATGACCCTGCTAACATTTGCCCCCTTTCTCTCTAACTGCCCATTTGCTCTGTTCCAACTCTTGTAAAGCAGAATATTAGGTAGTGAAGAGCAGAAAATCCAAACCTGGCCCCTCCACCTATGACTTTGTGATCTTTGTAAGATGCTTCATTTCTTTTTACTCAGTGTCTTCATCTGAAAAATGAGATAAGGAGTCCACTGATAGGATTGGTGTGAACAAAACACTTAACACACAGCCTGGTCGATAGTAGACAAACAAAAACGGTACAAGTAGGAGTAAGAGTACTAATAGTAGTATTGTTGATATTGTTATTGCTACAACAACTCAGATTTTAATGCCCGATCTCTGCTTAGTCAGGCCACAGGCCCTCCATCCAGGACTGCCCACAGTCATGGGAAATGTAACATGTTCCCTAGATTGACTCAATCCCATTGGCTCAACACCATGTCCTCACTGTTGCTCATTTCCCTCTAATATTAGACCTCAGGTATCTACTTTCACATGCTGAGGCCCACTGTGAATTCTCTGCCTTGCTACACCACAGCAGGGCCCATGCTCAATTCTCCCATGTCAGGCTTTCTCCCCAGGACCTTACCTGTCTTCCCTAACTTTTAATTCCTTCATAATCATTTCACAGAGCTTCCTTCCAGAGTCCACAGCTAGCTCTACACACACCCTCTATCCTGCTTCCCACATCACCAACTGAACTCATTACTGCTCAGAATCCCTCATTATCACCCAATATTGTCCCAATTAATAATGATATTAATTGCATTTACTGAGCGCAGCTCAGCTACTGTTCTAAGGACTTCACATAAAGAACTCCTTTCCTCTTCACACCAACCCTGTAAAGAAGGTACTACTATAATTTTGTTTTTATCAATAAGGTGACTGAAGCACAGATTGATTAAGCAATTTTTCCTAAGAAAATATAGTTACTAATGGTGGTGCCATGATCAATCCTATAAATCTGGTTGCAGAACCCACACTACGGTATAGGAAAATCATTCCGTCCTCCACATATATGTATTTATATATACAAATATAAAGAGAGAGAGAAAGAGAGAGAGCATAAATATAAACTTTAGGTACTCTTGTCTCTCTTTTATTTCAGTGCACCAGCATTTAACATGGTGCCTTGCATACAGTAGGCATACAAAAAATATTTCTAATTTTTTTGTATTTTCCAACAACCCTAATAAGTGGGAAACTCATTTCCCAAAGGCTGGGTCCCTGCTTAGGCAGCCCAGTTCCTTCAGGGAAGTCCCCTTCAGGGACTGGGTTTCTGTCTCTGACCATCCTTTCTCTCTAGAATCCAGTCCCTGAGTCCTGCCAAAGGACCTCGCAACCCTGACCTCACTGCCTACCAATCTCTGTCTCTACTCCATATGAAGGGAGGTTTGGATCCTGGGGCTTGTTTTGAGATTCGGCTAACAGCTCTCTTACCCTGTTTCTCCCTTTCCACAGACCTTGCATAGAATTCATATGCCCATCATTTGATCCCTCACATCCCAACCTCAGCCTTGTTTTCATCTTTGAATCTCAAGATTTTGTCCACAGGGGTCTGGCAGATTGCTGTCCGGTAAGGACTGTGAAATTCCCTGGGACTTTGCAAGGAGGCAAATATGCAATCTGCCATGGTTTATGAGTTCCTTGGTAAACACTAGGTCATTAATTGCAGGCAGCGCTTCCTATTTCTGAGTTCCTTTAGAAATGAGTGATGTCCTTCTCACACTGATACACAAACAACATAAAAAATTATAAATTCTTATTAAACACTGGGCCCATTTACAGAGGTTCCAACAAGAGATATAACTCATTCAATCTTTACTACATCAGGCAATGCAGAAAGCATTTTCTATGAATACTTAGTGCCTTAAATGCCATTTAGAATGTTCCTTAGCATGTCATGTGATTAGAACTCAGTTTAAATTCTAACTAAAATATGCAAAGAGCCAAGGCATGCCTTTAAGATGAGATATAATATTACCATTATTTTCTCAGCAGTATACCAGTTACTCCATGCTGGGTCAAACCTAATCCAAAATCAATTCTCATCATCCAGGAATCATCAAGCAAACTGACATAAAAACTGTCATCAGAAGGATAAAGAATTTGGAGAGCAAAAAAAATGTTGAAATTGTAAATCTTCTCTGGGAGAAAGATAAAAGGGTGTTTCCAGTTGACTAGGTCTGCCTGGAATCACCCAGTTTGGGCAAAGATACCAAGCACTACTCAGCTCAACGAACATTTATAAGAACAGTAATTAAACACTGCAATTAGAAAACTGTTCACAAAAGTATGCATAATCTCATTTAATCCTACAACAATTATGTGACATCAGTGTCATCATCCCCATTCTATAGCTGCAGAAACAGAGGGTTAGCAGTCATGAGACTTGTGTGATATTACACAGCAAATTTGCCCCTTCACTTAATAAACATTTCGTAAGAAATCACAATGAGCCAGGCATTGGGATACTGGGGAATCGGAAATGTCTGAGACACATCCCCTGCCTAAATAATATTTGGTGATATCAAGCGGTGGGAAATGTTTCCTCCTCTATTTTCTCATTCCCTGCCCTCCCTATCCCCCTCTGTGCAAACACTTGGCTAGTTCTGAGCTCGTAGCCTCAGGAGAAACATCTGGCAGTGTGGAAACAAAAGTAGCTTATACATCTTTCTGACTCTGATGTTCCAAAAGCCTAAATTATTAGGAAAACCTTGGACAAGCACAGGAAAAAAGACAATTGAAGGGTGAATTTGCCCCAGACTGAACCAAGATTCCCCCAGGGTGCAGAAAAAAGGAGAAAGGTGGGGTCGGAGGGCCCTTCCCAGCTGAGCCACCAGGCAGGAGGTGACCTTAGAGGGGAAGGGGCTGCTCGTCCAGATAAGCAGCCAGGACCCGAGGCAGCCTCATTTGTGGGGCTCCAGCAAAAGAGGGCCCAGAGGTCTGATGGGACCACACCAACAGGGACAACGGATGACCCCACGGTGGCCTGTTGGGACCGATGACCTGCAGTGTCATATGACCCTGGGGAATTGGGAATCACCTCAGGAAGAAGGAGACAAAAGCCCTGAAAGGGCTGAGTTTGCAAGTTCCAAATAGAAATAAATTCAAATTATAGAAAATAGATATTCTAGTTCTCATACACCTGCCTTCATGGATTGAGATTCATAACTACTACTCAGATCATTAAAAGCAGTGAGTTAGAGGCCAGGCACAGAAGAACACGATCACATTGATGGGAAATATTAGAATATGCAAATTCATAGTGCCAGAAATTAGAATACAGGTCACTAGGGGCAGGGGTTGGGGTGGTGAAGGTGGAGTTAATGCTTAAGTGTTAGAGAGTTTGTTTGGGGTGCTGGTGATGGATGGTGGTGATGGTAGCCCAGCATTATGAATGCAATTAACACCACTGAAATTTATACTCGAAAGTGATTAAAATGGGAAATTTTATATTTAAATATGTTATTGCAATAAAAAAAATGTAAGACCCGTGGAACTATACAACGCAAAAACCGATCCCTAGTATAAACTATGGACTTTAGTTAGTAATATAGTTATCTTAATATTAGTTCATGAGTTTTAATAAATACATCATGCTTATGCCAAGGGTCAATAATAGGGAAAACTGTGTGCATGCAGGGGAAAGTACATGAGATCTCTGTACTTTGTGAATGATTTTTTTGTAAAATTAACAGTTGCTCTAGTTGATTAATTAGAACGTTTTTTGTTTGTTTGTTTGCATGGGCAGGCATCGGGAATTGAACTGGGGTCTCTGGCATGGCAGGCAAGAACTCTGCTTGCTGAGCCACCATTGTCTGCCCTAGAATTTTTTCGTAGCAGTAGGAAAGGGATTCTCACTTCTGATCTGGTGGAAGAAGTTCTCGCAGTCTAAACCTCTTGAAAATAACTAATAAATTCTGGACAAAATACTAAAAATATCTGAGAGCTCTAGAGAATGAATTTGAGCTGGCATAATTTGAGGGGAGCTGAGATTTGGAAAAAGGGATTGGCACCTGGTGAGACCCTTCTTTGTGGCTTTGGCCTAAAGGCTAGCTGTGGGTGCGCCATACATAGAGTAGCTTCTAAGGAAAAAATTGTCATATTTCTGGACAGAGGGAAAGAGTCTACAGCTGCCAGAGTCACTGGGAAGTGAGAAGGGAGTTTCAGCAAGAAGAGAACCAAAAAAAAAAAAAAGGGAGCCCCTGTGTTTTATGTTAACTCTGCCCAAGTCCCTGACTGACCCCTGGATCACAAACGGTAGGGTTAGTTCAAACATGCCAGCTTAAAATAAAAGCAGATGGGAAAATGAACTGGCATTTGAGCTGCTGCCCAGCTGCTGTATTATATGTTATGGCAATGCACAGTGAGGTTAACGAAAAATACATTTGTAATGAAATAAATCTCAACCTAAGAACAGAAAACATAAAGAATCAAATGGAAACTTTAGAACTGAAAAATACAATACCTGAAACTTTAAAAATCACTATATGGGTTTAATTTCAGAATGTATATGACAGAGGAATCAGAAACCTTGAAGACAGTTGAAAAAGAAAATTATCCAATTTGAAGAACAGAAAGAATGAATGATTGAGAAAAAATATATAAAATAACCTTAGGGACCTCTGAGACAATATTAAAAATAAAACACGTGCAGAAAAAGGACAAAGAAAATGGGACAAGACAAATATTTGAGAAGTATTATGGACTGAACTGTGTTCCAAAAAAAAAGTTATGCTAAAGTCCTAATACCAGTGTCTGTAAACATGAACTTATTTGGAAATTGGGTGTTTGCAGATGCAATTTAGGATGAGTTCATACTGGGTACAAATCTGATGTGACTGTTGTCCCTAAAAGAAAATGGAAATTTGAACAGAGACCTACGGGGAAAAGGCAGTCATGTGAAGACTGAGGCAGAGCTTGGAGTTATGCTGCCATGAGCCAAGAAACACCAGTATTGCCAGCAACCACCAGAAGAGGCAAGGAAGGCTCTCTTCCTACAGGGAGCTTGTCCCTGATAATACACTGGTTTTGGATTTCTAGCCTCCAGAACTGTTAGAGAATACATTTCTGTTGTCTTAAGCCCCCCAGTTTGTGGTGTTTGTTATGGCAGCCCTAGAAAACTAAAACAAGGCATGATGGCTGTCATCAGTTCCTGATGGCAACCCACCCATCATTTGCCCCTCCTCCATGGAGAGAGGTCAGGGACCCGGTACTTACTTGGCAGCTTGACTAGTAGTCTTCACAAATTGGTGGAAAACAGAAATTAGAAATCAAGAAGCTCATCACATTCCAAACAGCATAAATATAAAGAAAACTATGCTGAGGCACATCATAGTAAAAGTGCTAAAAAAAAAATTTAAATCTTGAAAATAACTGGAGAAAAATGACACAATCTATAGAGGGAAGTAAATGATCAAATGACTGCAACTTCTCATCAGATACCACGGAGATCAGAAGACCATGCCTTCAAGAATGAAGGCAAACTATATGCTTTTACAGATAAAATAAAGCTAAAAGAATCTGACACTAGCACATCTGCACTATAGGAAATGCTGGCAGATCTTCAGGAAGGAATCAATAGCAAATATCTGGGTAAATGTAAAAGTGCTATTTTCCTCTTGATTTATTTTCAATAGATATGACATCACCTTGTTGGGTTTATAATGTATATAGAGACAATACATTTGACAGCTACAGTATAAAGAAGGGATGCTGGTAAATGGAATTCTGTGGTTGAAAGCTTTGTACATTCTGATCGTAAAGGCTACAGAAAAAATGAGCTCTGAGTATTTAAAGATATTGCATCAGTCAGAGTCCAGCTAAGAGATGCTATATCAGCTATTTGAACGAAGAAAATTAATCTAAAATATGTCAGTTACTAAAATATGGTTAACCACTTAAAGGGGTAAAAGAGAACTTTAAAGAATAGTAAATGCAGAAAGCAGCTGCTACCTCTAGGAATGAAAGAGACTGCACAAGAAAGGAATTAAGTTAAAACTTGGAAAAGCGCTGTTTCCATCTTCCCCAAGACTGAGATTAAGACCTCAGTGAAGAGGTTGCCATCACCACAGGAGCATTTCCAGGGGCAAAGAAATTTGCCAGCTTCAGTGGGTGAGAGCTGGTCTGCAGGAGCAGCTCAGCTGGCTGAGTGGCAGAGAAACTCGCGAGAGGATGCAGGCAGGGGCTGGCCCATAGGAAGCAGCCTGCTGGAGTGCTGGTGGCCTGAGCTACAGGAGGAGCCCTGCTGGGTGGCCAAGAAACACCCTGGAGAGAGCACCGCTGGAGCTCCTGCATGCACATTTGTCGACAGGTCTTTTGCAATAGACTTGAAGCCCTTCGGTGCCCTCTATCAGGAAAGCCTAATATTGCAGCAGCTGGGAAAGGAAAAATAATTACAAGTTCCAGATTCAGTATCCTAAGGCAGGGCAAAATATGAGTTATTGTTTAATGGCTGCAGAGTTTCTGTTTGAGGTGTTGAGAAAGTTTGGTCAATGGATGTTGGTGACAATAGCACAATATTAGTGAATGTAATTAATACCACTGTATTTTACACTTGAAAATGGTTAAACTGGAAAATTTTGAATTGTATGTGTGTATGAGTGTGTGTGTATTATACCACAAAATTTTTTCTAACCGTGGATTTAGAACTAAAAGGCAATAAATTCATAAATGTCCCAGATGTTCATACTAATCTCTAGAGAAGCCACTAAAAAATAATTCAGACATGTGTTTAAAAGCCAAGAGATAAATTCAAATAGAATTCTAAAAATGAATTTAAATAATTCAAAAACAGCAGAAAATTGACCGAAAGGAAGATGACTTAGAAGAGATCAACGAAAAATAAATAATAAAATGGTACACTTAACTACCTAAAAAATCATTATGTTGCATGAAAGAAGACAGACACAAGAGATACCTACTACATGAATTCATTAAACTAAATTTCTAGAAAATGCCGTCTAATCTGTAACAACAAACAACAGATCAGTGGAGCAGGCCACAGTGGGTTAGCAGGGAGAGTTCTTGCTTGCCATGCCAGAGACACGAGTTCAATTCCTGGTGGCTGCCCATGCAAAAAATAAATAAATAAATAAATAAAACAGATCAGTGGTTTCCTAGGACTAGAGGTAGAAGGCAGATGGACTGCAAAGAGCCACGACATGAGGAAATCTTCAAGGGTAATGGAAATTGTCTGTATCTTGATTTTAGTGGTGGTTGCATGGATATATACATTTGCCAAAAATCATCAAATTTTACAGTAGAAATGGATGCAGTATATTGTACATGAATTTTACTTTGATCAAACTGAGCTTTTAAAGAGCAATGGGGGAGTTCTCTCCTGCCATGCCGGAGACCCGGGTTTGATTTCCAATGCCTGCCCATGCGAAAAAGTAAATAAATAAATAAGTAAAGAGCAATGGACTGAAAAAAAAAAAAAAGATTTTTTAAAAAGCACTGGATAAAATGCTATAATAAGGCCAAAAGGATGGGAAGCCAGATAATTAGGGAGGAGAGCTGGCCGGCATCTTCCAGACCCAGCACCCCCCTTTTGCCATGCTGGGCGGCCTCCAGTGTCTACCTGTGGTAGAAAGAATCACCCTTTAACAGCACGTGGCTAGAGCTCCCTCCTGGATGTGCCTGGGCTCGGGCTCAGGAAACTGGCCTCTGCTCTGATGGACACAGGAGCCTAACAGGCCCTCCAAGGAGCACTGAAACGTGAAGTCACAGCCAGCAAAGACGGGACGCTCAAGTCAGAAACCACACGGAGAGTCAGAACTGTAATAAATAACCACACATTCACCTCCCCTTTTCTTCTTGGCTGGCCTTTAAAAATCAAGTGAAAAAAATTCATCTTCATGTGATTCACCAGTGCGGTAGAGACCTCTCCCATGCCTGCCAGCTTCAGAGAGCTTGAAATTGGGTGATTTGGGGACAAGAGAATTTCTTTAGAGAAAGCTGAAAGGAAAGCATTTCAAAACAAAGGAATGCAAAATAGATGATAAATATTTTATTTTTTACATATAAAGCAATGAATTCCTTACTAAATGATAAGAAACAGCATAAGATCTGCTATAGCAATGTAAATAGAAGTATGGGAACTGAGGCCCCCGAAATGCTTTTTCTTTTAATAGATTGTCTTAGTTTTCCAGAGCTGCTATGACAAATACCCCATACCGTGTGTTTTAACAGGAATTTATTGATTCACAGTTTTGGAGGCTAGAAGTCCAAAATCCAGATATGAGCAGGCCATGCCTTCTCTGAAGCCTACAGCATCCCAGTGGTGACTTGCTGGCAATCCTGTACATGGTTTCTCTTTCTCTCTCCTCCTGTGGCTTCTGTTTTTGTGTCCAAATTTCCTCTGCTACAAAGACTCCAGTCATATGAATTAAGGCCCAACCTGGTGCTATCTGGCCTCATCCAAATAGAATCTTCTAAAGTCCTATTTACAAATGAGTCCAGACCCACCAGGAGTTAGGACTTGCCCATGCCTTTGGGGGGGGGATGTGATTCCAACTGCCGCATGGATAAAATGTTAAAAGGCCCTAACGAGTGCTCCTTCCTTCACAGTCTCCATGTCTTGGGAGGCTGTGCATTTATTCCCAAGAGTGTCCTGAAATTTTAGTTGGAAACTGTCTTCAACATTTATAATTATCATCTTGGATGTTCTCAGTAGTCTCAGGGCCTCTGTGCATCACTAACAATCTGAACAAGGCAGTTCAGGAACAGAGAATAGATGAAAAATGTCATTGTTTGATAGAGTGGAAACTGCCCAGGTTTTATATCACAAGCCCTGCCACTTAGTATCTCTGTGACATTCATCAGGTTGTCATACTTCTCTGAGCCTCCATATCCCATCGGTATAAAGAAGAATAAGAAACTTCACATCAAAAGGATGCTGAGAAAGCTTTTTTAAAAAGTCCTTGAAAGGTTCACTTCCAGAAGATCAGTACACATTGGCATCCTATGTCTTCCTCAATACTGGAGACCATTCTTTCCATTTAAAGAAGGTCTGTTTTTGGGCAATAGATGTGATTGAGATTCATCAGTATCATTCATTTGTTAACTCTTCATGGGCCCCTTCTGTGCGAAGCAGTGGTTTAGACCTGGGCAAGGCAAAACACTTTGATGCTTTAGGGTGAGCTCCAGAGTCTGCCTGGCAGAAACTTTCTATGCCTCAGTTTCCTCATCTGTAATAAATGAGTAATGAGTAAAGACACCAAAAAAGTCTCCTTAGGAGGTTGCATATTTATTCCAAAAGAAAAGGGAATGTGTATTTATTCCAACCCTGCATCCTTAAAGTAAGATCATCCCTCCTTACCTTCTGCTCTACCATTGGCAGGGGAGAAGAGGAAATCCAAGAGTATATGATAGTCCTGGCCAGATTCCACCACCCCTTCCCTCCTCCCCACCCCCTGCACTCACAGCTTCACCAATAGTCTCCCTTCATCCCACCAAGGTGAATTCCTTCCTGTCATTTACCTGGCCATTGCATGGAGCTCAGTATTCCTAGATACACTCTCATCATCCAGGTTCTCCCCCTCACAAGGACCCCAACTCCTGAAACATTTATCTCAATGACCTATCAACTCACAATATATCATCAGCAAGATCCCCTTATCAGTTGCCTTTGTTCTCAAAGTTCCCTTTATTTTTCTGCCTTCCCAGCACTTCCTTCCCCCCAAGAGCACTGCTTCCCCTATAACCTTCTCAAGTACTGATTATTTCTCAATCATATGCTTCAGACAATCTGGCCTCACCATAGGAACCACATCCTTCCTGCTCTTTGTTGTAGCTTCTAACCCAGTTTCCCTTTCTCTTCCTTAAAAACTCCCTCCCTGAAGCCCACACCATTTGGCAGCACAACCTTCTCTCCTGGGCGCAGTCATCAATCAGCTCGCCACCCCTAGAAGTATTCTCCTCACTCCCGGTCACTTTCTCTAACGTGGTTCACCGTAATTCCTCCTGATTTCAAAATTCTTGGAACCAATCCTCCCTGGCCTCTCTTCTCCAAGGATTTTTTCTCTCTCCTACTTCGGCCACCAACGCATGTTCATACCTAGACTTTGGCACTCATTATCAATACTTTCTCTTCCTCTTTAAACTCAGTTGCAAGCATTATACACTCCCTGTTCACCCCCTCCTATATTCCATTCATTCATTCAACATATATTTTATGGTTATTATGTTGGTGCCATAGCACTGATTAAAACAGGGGTGGCCTGGGAAACGATAAACCAAGTATATGGTATTTACAGAGGGGTCAGCAGGTATTGGAGGGGTCTGCTTTTTACAAGGGCGGTCAGGAATGGCCACACAAAATAAAGATATTCAAGCAAAGATGAGAAAGCTGATCTGTGCAGATGGCTGGAGGAAAATGCTCCTTCGAGAGGGGGCTATGCTGGCAAAGCCCTGAGATAGGAGCATATCGGAGATGTTCAAAGCACAGCAAGTAGACCAGAGTGGCTGCAGGGGCATGAGGGTGGGAGGAGCAGAAAACACTGCTAGAGAAGTGGGAACAGGGGTTGGGAAGCAGATCTTGTGGGGTGTCCTTTATGGACCATGGTAAGAACGTTTCCTACTATTCAGAATGAGCTGTGCCACGGGGACATTCTGAAGAGGAGTGAAGTGACCTTTCCAATGCTTTCTCTGTAGGTGGCCGATTGAATTCTGTGCCCCAATTTAGACATGTTCTTAATCATAATCTACACTCCTGTGGTTATGAGCCCATTGTAAAGAGGACCTCAGGAAGATGTTATTTTCAGTAAGGTGTGGCCCAGCTGAATGAGGGAAGGTCTTTCTGCAGATTACTAGAGGCTTTATAAAGATAAGAAACCAGAAGCCAGAGACACAGGAAGAAGTCCAAAGCCAGCAGAAAACAGAAAAGCAGTAAAAGGAGAGGACATTGTCACGTGATGGGAGGCAGAGATACAAGCCAAGGAAGCCCAAGGATTGTCCTCAGACAGAACCAAAATGCAACAGACTCCAGAAGAAAGCAAGTTTTACCAATATCTTTTATTATTATTATTAGAGAAGTGCCGATATCTTGATTTTGAACTTCTTCTGGCTTCAAAACCATGAACCCATACATTCCTGTCATTTAGCCAAAACCAGTATGTGCTAACTGTCACAGCAGCTCTGGCAAACTAAGACACTGTAGTACATCAACGCCCAGAATGTTTTAATCCCACCAGGACTCTTTGATCCACGGATCCACCGCATTTTCACTGCCCTTGAACATCTAGGTCCTTACGTCTCCTCTTACCGGGCTTAGATTCAATGGCCCATCCTAATAATCGTTCCCTTACAAAATCCCTCAACGCTTTACCCCTCTCTCAACCTGTTCTACTCACTTGCAAAAACAATCTCTACTTACATCCAACCCTATGCCTGCTCTAGACCTGCAACCACAGAGCTGAAGGCAGCTGGAGAAACACACACAAGGCACAATGACAGACCAACCAGTCACTGTCCAAAATTCACAGTCACTATTCTAAAACCAGCCCTTCGGGGCCAAGAAACAGGCTACATTTCTTCATCCTGGTCTTATAAAACCATTTCATACCCCTTACTCTCTTGGCAAACCTCTTCCACTGCCTCCCCCTCCTTTCAGCCCACAAAATAGAAGCAAACGAAAGAGAACTTCCACAGCATCCTAGTGCCATGTGTATCAGCCTACCCATCCCTCTCCCCAGAGATTCTGCTGGGCATTGCCTCCTGTTGCTATGGATACATTGTCCTCACTTCTATCTCTGGCCCAGGCTTCTACTGATGCCCTGGAGCTCACATCCTCTTCCCCACTCGAGGATGTCTCTCAAGCAAGTGCTCCCCATATTCATATTTATGTATTTAAACCTGTATCTCCTTCCAGCAACCACCCCAATCCTCTGTCCCCTTTAGTGAAATCGTCTTCAAAGTGCTGTCTCCAATTTTCTCCTCCTATCTTGTGAGACACTCCAATCAAATTTCGTCTACCATTCCTCCAAAGCAGCTGATGTCTCAGTTGCCAATGACACATCCATACTGCTGGCTCCAGAGGCCAAGCCTCAACATTTTTGTGCCTTGATGAATCAACAGCCCTGCACAGAGCTGCTCACTACACCATCCCTGGCATATATTCTGCAGTTGCCTTCCAAGACTCTTTTTAAGGTTTTCCTACCTCGCCCCCCTTCTCAATTTCATATACTGGCTGCTCCTCTCCTTTCTGGTCTTTCATTTGTTTCTTTGTTTGTTTAAAATTTTTACACTGATATGAAATACGCATGCAGAAAAGTGCATAAAACTTCAATGCTCAGTTCAAGAAAAAATTATGAAGCCTATGACTGTGTAAGCACTATCCAGACCAAGATAGAAAACATTTCTAGAATTCCAGAAGCCCATCATATAACCTTTCCTGAATAAAACCCCTGCCTCTCTCCAGAAGTACCAACTCTCTTCAATTTTATGGTAACAATTTTCTTGCTTTTTTTGAACACCTAGGTATGCTTTGCTAAGAATAACATTCATTTTTTCTGTTTTTCTTAATTGAACCATAAACTATGTTTTCCTTTGTGTCTTGCCCCTTTCCTTCAATACTTTTGTTTGCTCTTGTTTTATTTCTGTTGCCATATAATGTTCCATTGCATAAACCTGGCCCAATGCATTCACTTTTTTTTTTTTTTTTTTTTTTTTTTTTTTTTTTTTTTTTTTTTTTTTAATCTGGGCAAGCACCAGGAAATGAACCCGGGTCTCCGGCTGGCAGGCAAGAACTCTGCCACTGAGTCACTGTGGCCTGCCCCATTCATTCATTTTTGTATCAAGGGACATTTGGGTCACTCCCAATATAGATGTTTTGCAAGCATTGATGATATGAACATCCTCATTCAAGCATCCACTGTGAAAATGTGCATTCATTTCCAAGATGTAGGCCTACAAAAGGACCTGCTGAGTCATAGGGCATGTGTGCCTTCTGTTTTAATAGATAATGCCAAATGCGTTTCCAAAATGTATTTCTATGCTTTATCTATCTTTATTTTTCTATATCTACACTTTATTTATTTATATTCTCACCAGCACTTAGTGTCAAAATACTTTACTACATACCCCCTAGTTTATATGTAGTGATATCTTCTAATGGTTTTAAATTATTTTTTTTATGCTTATTGACAGTTGGGATTTCTACCATCATATTTTTTCCATCTCTTCTCTGCTTCTTTTATTCTCCTGTCTTGCCTTTCTTTAGATTAACAGATTTTTCCCATTTCTTTATACCCTCTGTGGGTTTGGAAATTATACTCTCTGTACTTGGAAATTGCACTCCTTTGTTAATTATCTAGAAATCACAGTATGCACACAAATTATCAAGGTCTAAAGTTAATTAAAATCTTTATGCTGCTCCCAGATAATAAAAGAACTTTTGAACACTGATACTTTATTTCTCTTTAGCACTGCTATATATTATTATTACTGTTTTATACACCCAAAATTTATCTATATTTATCCATATATTTTGTACTTTCTTTGTACTCGATTCCTTCTTGCTCCACCATCCTTCTACCTTGAAATCACTTTCCTTCCACTTATAATATTATCCTGTGATTTCTGCTGCTGCTGAAAATCTCAATTATTGTTTATCTGAAAATGTCCTTACTGTGTTTCCATTTTTTATTTTTTTTATTTTTTTTATAAACTTATTTATTAATTAAAAAACTTAACAAAAGAACATTAAGATATCATTCCATTTTTTAAATATATTTTTGCTGGGAGTCTTAATTTGCCAGGGCTATTATAACAGATACTACAAACTGGTTGACCTAAACAACAGGAATTTATTGGATCACAGTTTTGGAACCAAGAAGTCCAGATCAAGGTGTTATCAGGTCATGCCTTCTCCAAAGTCTTGTAGCCTTTTGGTGGTAGTTTACTAGCATCAGTCTCTGCCTCCATCACATTACAAACTGTTTCTTTCTGTCTTCTCCTGTGCTTTCTACTACTGGGTCAAAATTTACTTTGCATATAAGGACTCCAGTCATATTGGATGAAAGCCCACCCTGATTCAGCTTGGCCTCATTTAAATAGGATCTTCAAAGGTCCTGTTTACAAATTAGTTCACACCTACAGGACTGGGGTGGGTGTTAGAACCTGCCTGTATGGGGGACAGATTCCATGTACCATGCTGAGTATAGCATATTAGCTCAGCAGTTGTTTTCTTTCAGCACATTTGACACATCTTCTGGCTTTTTTCATTGCTCTTGAAAAGTCAGCTGTCAATTTAACTACCACTCCTTTGGAGACAAACTGATCTTTTCTTCTGGCTACTTTTAAGATATTCCCCACTCTTCTTTAGTTTTCAGTTTTACTCTGATGTGTCTGGATATGCTTTCTTTTTATTTATCTTTTCAATGATCTTAAAGTGGGGTGGTTTTTTTTCCATGCTTGAACTAACATCTCGCATGGTTTTCACGGAAGTGCTGGTGAGAAAAAAAACAGTTCACTTACTGGAAATAAGAACAATCCTTCTCTTCCTGACCTCCTAATCTTGAACTGCCCCAGGTCTCCATTTTTGGAGGTTTTTTCTCTACCTACAATCATTTCCTAGGTGAGCTCATCCAGGTTCATGGTTTTAAATGTCATCCACATGATGATTTTATATTTGTATATATATATACATCTCCAGAACTTTTCCTGAAATCCATCACATGCACAAGTGTTTACTCCATACCTACCTTTTTCTGGATGTCTAATAGATCTATCAAACCTAACATAACCCCCTCCCCACACCTCTTAGCTCTCCCCACTTTGACTGCTCACTCCACCCATGCAAATAATTAGCTGGTCTCCACAGTTGCCATGTTACCACTTATCTCAAGACCTTTGCTTACTTCATCCCTCCTCTATTCACATTGTTCCTATTTGTTTTCTTCAAAATTCAGTGGAGGAACCACTTGTTCCAGCAATCTTTCCTTGACCATGTAAAAGTTTTTCCTATTTTTTCCCATGGCATGCTGTGCATACATTTTCCATTGTGCTCATCAAACCCAAAGCAAAAACTTCTGGTTTTCTTGTCTATGATCCCCTAATAGCTAATAAGTATCTCAAAGCTACAACCAAGTTACTTGGTATTATTTCCCAAGTTCTAGCCCAGTACTTGACACCTAACAAGAGTTCAACATAGACTCATTAAAGGAAGGCGGTAATTCATTATGTGTAAAAAGCATTTGAAAAGTAATTTAAAAAAAAAAAAGGCTACAAAATTCTGCAACACAGCAATTTCATTTGAATAAATGTACAATCTTTCCAGGAGATTCCTTTGAAGGGGGCAAAAATCAGATTTTCAGATGTCTGCAAATATGTTGTTTTTTATGACTTCCTCATCTTCTACTACAAACTGCCTCTACGGTTTAATCTTTAGTGCAGAGAAAACTAAAAGCTAAGCCTAAAAGACAGCAGGATCGTAAATAGCTCTTTTATACCTGTGCAGTGGGAAAGGTATTATTTGTGACTTCTACTTTTCATCCTATCATTTTCCAAAGACAGTCAATTGGATTGCCAAATAGAATAATTGCTGTGCTTCCGCTGGCCCTTCAGACACTGTGAAGGGTAATCACAGAGGTTCCAGGAGCTTTGCTCCCCATCATTCCTTCTATCAATTTCAGGATTGCCTCTGCTCCCCTCCAAATGGAAGCCTCGATGGACGCCATACATTACAAGACTTTTGCCAAGTGCTCAAAACCAACAATTGCTGAAAACATCAATGAATGGTTCTTCTCATAGGGAAAAATGCATCATTGACTATTTGATGTTTATCCTAGTTAAATGAAGTGCCTCCAAATGCAATTTTGGTAACTTAGAGAGAAGAGATAAGAGGGTATTGATAGAAAGAGAGTAGAAACTGTGCACTTGAAGGTATATTGAGTTTATGCAGAAAGTAAGCATATCATTTTGGTGTTAAAGAGCAGCTCCTACTGCTCTCCTCTCTGTGTTGCCAAGGCTCTTGCAATGTTCAGGATCCCACACCCACCTGCTTGGGCTGGTTTGAATTTTGTGTACCCTAGAAAAGTCATGTCCTTTAATCCTCATTCAATATTGCTGAGTGGGAGCTTTTTTGATTATCCATGGAGATGTGACCCAACCAACTGTGGGTGGTAAGTTTTGATTAGATGGTTTCCATGGAGATGTGTCTCCACCCATTCAAGGTGGGGTTTGCATACTGGAGCCCTTGAAGAGGACCAGAGGCCTTTGGAGATGAAGAAGAAAAAAAACCCCTGGAAGAGCTTACAAAAACAAGAAGCCTGGAGAGAAAGCTAGCAGATGCTGCCATGTTTGCCTTGTGCCTTTCCAGCTGAAAGAGAAACCCTGAACGTCATCAGCCTTCTTGAATCAAGGTATCTTTGCCTAGATACCTTAGAATGGACATTTCTATGGCCTTGCTTTAACTTGGACATATTCACAACCTTAGAACATGTAAACTTGCAACTTAATAAATTCCCCCTTTTAAAAGCCATTCCATTTCTGGTATAGCACATTCCATCAGCTTATAAACTAGAATACTGCTCTAGAGAGTCACAGCATCCTGGAGAAAGATCACCCACAAAGAGACAATAAAGGGTCAGAAGCAAACTGATTTCCTAACAAAAGAGGTTCTTAAGTCAGCCAAACTCCCAGTCCAACCTTTATTGTAGCTGCCTTACAAGAAATTGAAAAATGTGATTCTATCAGATTACCTTGAAAATGAGTTAAAATATATTCACCCAGGCTAGCCTGAATTTTAGTGACTATATCAGTGAGGAAAAGCTGCAAGAGCAACTCCCAAAGTCAGTGGTCAACACAATAATAATTTATTTCTCACTCACACTACATGTCTAATGCAGGTTGGGGACAGATAGGCTCAGATAATTTTAGTTGCTCCAGGAAAAAGGCTGATAGAGGATTCCTTGTCACATATGCTTCCACAACCACCAAGGCAACAGGAAGGGAACACGATGTTAAAGCTTTCCATAGTCAGGCCCTGTCTTGAGCCCTTTTAGTGAAAATTGTCTTGAGTAATTCCCCCTCAAAGCTGAAAACCATGGCTGAGCCCACCTTGGGAAGGAAACAACTAACTTTTCAGCAGCAGAAGACCACCAAATGTCTGAGAGAAGACTCAGATATTCAAGTGAACATTGAGTTAAGTCATCCAATAAGTCCTTCCCAAGCCTTTCAAGCACATATTCTGGAATATATAAGGAGCCTAACTGAGGTAATTTATCAATTCAGGCTTAAAAATGTGTCAGTTCCAGCTAAAAATAAAGCAAGTACCAAACTGAGGATTGTTTGGTTGTTTGAATTGTATTGATGCCTGTCAATTCATTTAACAATGAATATATTGCTTATTCTGTTCTAGCAAGGAAGAAAGATGCAATGGGTGCCATTATGAGATGGAAAATAATTGGCAAATAGTTAATCATTTATGGTCCCTGATTTCTGAAGACTGTGCATCCTGAGAAGGATCATTTATTTTGTTGAGCATGGGTTGAAAGTAGGAGTACAAACAGTAGAAGAGAAAAATGATATAGAGGTCTGGAAATAAGGATCAGATATAGGGAGGCGTATGAAACAGGTAAGGCCATAGAAGGGCTGGTAGAGGGAAGAAGTAAGATTTTGGCGATGAGATGGAATTGGGAGGTGGAGGCAGAGGAGGAATAACAGCAAACAGGGAAGTTTCCCAGGGATAAGAGGACATATAATTCCATAATTCTTCAATGATATTGTGTCAACTTTATGCATCTCACAAGATGAAACCACAACACAATGGGTTGGTAGAGCAGGTGACTGGTAGAGGCAGAGTTGTAGAACACTTCGCCTACAATCAGCCAAGCCCAGAAGGTTAATTATACTCTCCTACTGGCTCTTATCTGTGTACACTTTATCTTATCAGCAAGTACCCTAAAATGCTGTCTTTAAAGGAGGGTCAAATAGACCCATGCCCAATGGACATATGGTCACCCTGATATAATGGCAGAAAGCAAATCAAAGTTATGGATCACAGAGCAGCTTCCTCCAGAGAAGCAGAGATAGACCATTAGGAACATGGAGAGGGTAAAGAGAGAAGCCCATTCCTAGAGTCGTTTCTTGCTGGATTTCTACTTTCATTCTATGTGTATTTTTATGATTCTCTTCCATTTTCATGAAATAACTTGAATAGGTCTTGTCTTAAAACCAAGAGGACCCAATTATAGTACAATATCATATGGGGTAGTTAGAATTCCTACAGATGTAAGCCACAGAAATCTCAACCTTAAATTGGTCTAGGCTGCAAGGGTCACATAATTAAACAACTAGATTCAAAAGGACTGGATCTAGACCTCAAACGGTATCACCAGGATTGAGCTCAGGCTCCATTTCCTCTGGATGGGTTCCATACTCAAACTCGTAGGACTATTTCCCTGGAATACAAGCTCTCTTCTCAATGATACGACAGTGCTGGACCTCAAATCCTCACCCCTGTGGAAACAGTTTGTATCCTAAAATTCTGCCAAAATCTTGAGTTTACTCTGATTGGATCAGCCTAGATCACGTTCCCACCTGAGAGCTAACTGTGATGTCCAAGGAGATGGGATAAGCCATCTTGTTCCTCCAGCACTGGGGGGTTGATGTGGGACACCGACTAGAGCTCTTCACCGGCAAATTTAAAAGGCACGTTTGGCGGGTGATTCTCAGTGAGTCTCTTGGGTGTCCCAACTGGACTCTTGCAGCAAGTTAAGCCACATAGTCCGTGGATAGCTTCCTAATGAGTTTTAATTTTTTTTTTTTTTTTGACATGGGCAGGCATCAGGAACAGAAACCAGGTCTCCAGCATGGCAGGTGAGAACTCTGCCTGCTGAGCCACCACGGCCCGCCTCCTAATGAGTTTTTAAAGTGCCCCAGCCAGCATCCCAGAGACTTCAGCTGTACCTTTTCCCCAACAGATGGATTCTCAGTGGATTCTGTGGGTGCCCCAATGGGCTTCCTGGTGGTGTTTAGCAGCACCCCTCCATGGGCAGCTTCCCAGAAGATTTCATCAATGCCATTGGGGGTATTTCCAGCTTACTGGACCCAACCCATGGCTCCTGGCGTGCCAACTACAGACCAGCTCCATCAAGGCAACCCTGTGAATTTCTCTGCCATCCAATTCAGTGGACTGTTGCCACATTCTCGCAATGACACCTGAATTCCAGCCATGGGGAGGGCCCCTGTTCTAGTTTGCTAGCTGCCGGAATGCAATATACCAGAAACGGAATAGCTTTTAAAAAGGGAAATTTAATGAGTTGCTAGTTTACAGTTCTAAGGCCGAGAATTAAAACAAGTTTATAGAAAAGTCCAATCAAAGGCATCCAGGAAACGATACCTTGGTTCAAGAAGGCCGATGAAGTTCAGGGTTTCTCTCTCAAGTGAGAAGGCGCTTGGCAAACACAGTCAGGGCTTCTCTCTCGGCTGAAAGGGCACATGGCGAATATGGCATCATCTGCTAACTTTCTCTCCTGGCTTCTGGTTTCATGAAGCTCCCCGGGAGGCGTCTTCCTTCTTCATCTCCAAAGGTTGATGGCTCGTGGACTCTCTGCATCTCATGGCTACATCGTTCTGCTCTCTCTGAATCTCTTTCTCCAAAATGTTTCCTCTTTTATAGGACTTCAGAAACTAATCAAGACCCACTTAAATGGGTGGAGACATGTCTCACCTAATCCAATTTAACAACCACTCTTGACTAAATCACATCATCCAGGGAGATGATCTCCTTACAG
>PVIY010041188.1:0-21812 GCA_004026745.1 Myrmecophaga tridactyla
ATGGAGGGTCTGGATGAACTCCACAGGAGAGGCTCACCAGCCGAAGCAGGAATGGAACCTGTCTCCTCTGAGTCCTCCTTAAAAGGCTTCCCATGATTAGATTTAGCATCACTAATTGCAGAAGACACTCCCCTTTGGCTGATTACAAATGGAATCAGCTGTGGATCAGCTGACGTGATCATGACCTAATCCTATGAAACATCCTCATTGCAACAGACAGGCCAGCGCTTGCCCAATCAGATAAACAGGTACCACAACTTGGCCAAGTTGACACGTGTCCCTAACCATGACAGTACTTGTTTTCTTTTAGCACTTTAACTATTTTCACCCACTACCTTCTTGCATCCATAGTTTCTGATGAGAAATTAACACTCAATCTAATTGGGAGTGCTTTGTACATAACACTGTTTTTCACTTGCAGCTTTCAGAGCTCTCCCCTTGTCCTTTGAATATGACAGTTTCATCAATACATGATGGGGATGTATTTCTTCAGGTTTATCCTGTTTGGAGTTCTCAGGGCTTCTTGGATGTGCACATTAATGTGTTTTGCTAAGTTTAGGAAGTTCTCTATAATTATATTTTTGAATATTCCTTCTGCCCCATTCTCTCTTTCTTCTGGTTAGGTTCTGGTATAAACTTGGCCATGTTTTATATCAGGGGTACATAGGAGTAAACTGCTTGGAGAGTTGTGATAGTTATGTCAACTTGGCCTGGTGATGATGCCTAGTTGTCTACACAGGCAAGGACTGGCCTGACCATTTCTGCAAGGATATTTCATGGCTGATTAATAAACTAGAAGACTGGTTTATTAAATCATCAGTCAGTTGATTGCAGCTGTGACTGATTGTATCTGTGATCAACTAAGGCATGTCTCCCCTAATGCGATAATCAAATCAGTTGAAGACTTTTCAGGAAGAAGAGAGATTCTTTTGCTGCTTCTTCAGCCAGAGAGTCTGTGGAGTCTGTTGAGAAGTTCATCAGAGCTGCCAGCTTCACAGCCTGCCCTACAGATTTTGGACTTTTCCATTCCCATGGTTGTGTGAGACACCTTTATAAATCTCATATTTACAGTTATCTCCTGTAGGTTCTCTTTCTCTAGGTAATTAAAACTAATACAACTTGGTACTGAAAGTGGTTCTTAAGAATCAGAATCCTCAAAGTGGGTTTTTACAATTGCTTTTCTACTCTGACTAAACTCAGAGGCACTAATGACTGTTTGTAGCAATCAAGGTTGCACTGACAGTCCATGGGGTGAGTTGGCAAAAGAGGTACTCAAAATATTACCATCAGATTCTGCTAATTGCATACTTATACAAGGCAAGGCCCTGGGTAAGAATGTTTTTGACACCTCTATGGAGTTTTGTGGAATTAAGAGGTTTACTGTTGTTGGCTGGTGTTGTTAGATATGCTAGATACAGTGATGAGGGAAAGGAATTAGCTGAAGGCTACAAACTTACACCTTAAGTGCCATATGAATGATGTAAAAGTTTTCTTGTATTCTTTGGAAGAAAACCTTATTTCCTGTGGTCACAGACTTCAGATCTCTAAAAACCAGACACAGAGCCTTGTTGTGCAAGTAGCACATTTGCAATATAAACTGAACTCTAAACCTTGCAGGGTGGTTTCTTTTAAAGTAAAGCCTTTGATGGGAAAGGAATGGGATCCTGAAACATGGGATGGTGACATATGGCTTGATATTGATGGCAATGAGGAGATGGGACCCCTGGAATCTGCTGAGGCTTTGCTAGATAGATCTGTAATGTACCGCCCTGAGGAAAGGGTTTCGTGACCTCCAGTCTGCTTTGAAGAAACAACTGCCAGACCTCTAGTCTCCTCAGAGGAGTCTGCCATCCAACTTCCACCTAATGAGATTATTCGTTCAGTGCCTGTTAACCCTGTAACCACACCCCCTGGGGAAACAGCCCTCACTCCTCCATTTGGAGGATCTAATCCTGTTGCCTCAGATGAAACTGCAGTGGAATGCCCTGAAGTAATTCATTTGAAAGACACTTCTACTTCTTTTGATGACCTACCCCCACCACTCCTCTTTTCTTCAAGACATATAAATAGACTGAAGTCCCAACAGACCCCTGAAAGGTGAGATAGAAAGTGTGAACCATGAGGAGGTATTCTATACTCCAGAAAAATACATGAGTTTTCCAATCTATATAGATAGAAATCAGGGGAATATGGGTAGGAAAAGATATTAAGGGTGTGGGGTAATGGTGGAAGGAATGTAAAGTTGGATCAAGTTGAATTTATTGATATGGGCCCACTCAGCAGAAATTCTGCATTCAATGTTGTAGCTTGAGGGGTTAGAAAGGGTTAAAAAGGTTATTACCAGTTTGTTTGGATGGATCCAAAGGTGGCCAACATTACCTGAGGTCAAAATGCCATAATTACTCTGATATAATGTAGGTGAAGGGATCCAGAGGCTTAGAGAGATTGGAATGTTAGAGTGGATTTATCACAGAAGACCTGTTCACACACTCCAGGAATGTCCAGAGGACACATCTTTCACCAGAACCTTGATAAATCAATTCGTGAGACTAGCTATATCATCCCTGAAGATAGTTACCCTTTTCTAGAGGTCAGATATTGCTATGGAAAGTGCTGTCATTGAGCTGGAATTCTTAAACAGAATGGAGATGTTCAGATTCCAAGTTGGCAGAAACTATGTGGCGACAGTTAACCACCATGGACAAAGAGGGCATGGCCACCATAATGTACAGCAGACTCAAAGCAGCAGTCAAAATACTCTGACTCACAGACTTATAGCATTGGCTAGTAGATCATGGGGCATCTAGAAATTAAATGGATGGGCAGTCTATTAAATTCTTGTTTAAGCTGTATAAGTAGAAGAATTCTAGGTCAAGTAAATCGAAGTCTAACTTAACTTATAAAAACAGAGATTGTGGCCCCTTAATCAAGTCCCTGACTTGAGATAGTTTACAGACTCAGACTCCCTCTAATGAAGGGAGGGCCAGGTACCCTTGGGGAAGAACCCTTTTATACTTTACACGGTTAACCTTCCTCCAAGCCTCCCCAAGGAGACTGATGGCCTTTTACCAGGGTGACTGTGCACTGGGGAAAAGGAAATTATCAGATATTTTGGGGATTATTTGACACTGGCTCAGAAGTGATGCTAATTCCAGGAGACCCAAAACATTGCTCTGGTCCACCAGTCAGAGTAGAGGCTTATGGAGATTAGGTGATCAATGGAGTTTTATCTCAGGTCCATCTCATGAAAGGTCCAGTGGGTCCGCAGACCCATTCTGTGGTCATTTTCCCAGTTCCAGAATGCCTAATTGGAATTGACATACTCAGCAACTGGCAGAATCCCCACACTCGTTCTCTGACTCAAGGAGTGAGGGCTATTATGGAAGGAAAGGCCAAGTGAAAGTCACTAGAACTGCTCTACCCAGCAAAGTAGTGAATCAGGAGCTATATTTTATTCCTGGAGGAATTGCAGAGATTAGTGCCACTCTTGAGGACTTGAAGGATATAGGGGTGTATCCTTCCCACCATATCCCCATTCATTTCTCCTATTTGGCTTGTGTAGAAAACAGATGTGCTTGGAGGATGACAGTGGATTATTGTAAACTTATCCATGTGGTGACTCCTAGTGTAGCTGCTGATCCAGATGTGGTATTATTGCTTCAGTAAATTAACTGAAGTTAATATAATATAAAGTAAATTATATTGCCTCATACCCAATATGCAGCTTTTGATCTGGCAGATGCTTTTTTCTCAATAGCTGTCAGTAAGAACCACCAGAAACAGTTTGCTTTCAGCTGGCAAGGCCAGCACTATACCTTCACTGTCATGCCTCAGGAGTATATCAGCTCTCCAGCCCTATGTCACAATCTTGTCCACAGGTAGCTTGATTATTTCTCCCTCCCACAAGATATCACGTTGGTCCATTATAATGATAATATCATGCTGATAGGACCTAGTGAGCAAGAAGTAGCAAGGACTCTAGACCAAATGGGAATTTGCATGTCAGGGGATGGGAGATAAATACAATAATAATAAAGTGGCTTTCCACCTCAATGAAATTTCTAGGTGCCCAGTGGTATGGGACATGCCAAGATATCCCTTCTAAGGTGAAGGATAAGCTGTTACATGTGGCCAATCCTATGACCAAGAAAGAGGCACAGTGCTAGTTGGCCTCTTTGGATTTTGGAGACAGCATATTCCTCATGTGGGTGTGCTACCCCAGCCCATTTACCAACTGAGCAGAAAAGCTGCTAGTTTGGAGTGGGGACCAGAACAAGAGGAGGCTGTGCAATATGTCTGGGCTGCTGTGCAAGTGGTATTGTCACTTGGGCCATATTACCCAGCAGTTCCAGTGGCACTGGAAGTAACAGTGGCAAATAGGGGTGCTGTCTGGAGCCTTTGGCAGGCTCCTGTAGGTGAATCAAGATGCAGACCCTTAGGATTTTGGAGCAAAACTTTACTATCTGCTGCAGATAACTACTCTCCTTTTGAGAAACAGCTTTTAGCCTGTTAGGCTTTAGTAGAGACTGAACACTTAACCATGGGCCACCAAGTTATCATTAGACCTGAGTTGCCTATCATAAGCTGGGTGTTGTCTGGCCTGCCAAACCATAAAGTTGGGTGTGCACAGCAGCACTCCATCATAAAATGGAAATGGTATGTTAGAGATTGGGCTTGAGTAGGTCCTGAAAGCACAAGTAAGTTACATGAGGAAATGGCCCAAATACCCATGGGCCCCACTCTTGCCAGGTTACCTTCTCTTTCCCAGACCAGAGCTATGGCCTCTTGGGGAGTTCCTTACAATCAGTTGACTGAGGTAGAGAAAACTCAGGCCTGGTTTACAGGGTTCTGCAGAATATGCAGGGATCACCAGAAGTAAACAGTTGTAGCACTACAACCACATTCTGGGATGTCCTTAAAGGACAGAGGTGAGGAGAAATCCTTCCAGTGGGCTGAACTTTGAGAAGAGCACCTGAGTGTTCATTTTTCTTGGACGGAGAACTGGCCAGAGGTGTATTTGTATACTGACTCATGGGCTGTTACTAATGGTTTGGCTGGATGGTCAGGGACTTGGAAGGCGCATGATTAGAAAATTGGTGACAAAGAGATCTGGGGAAGAGGTATGTGAATTGACCTTTCTAAGTGGTCAAAGAATATGAAGATATTTATGTCCCATCTAAATGCTTACCAGAGGGTGACTTCAGCAGAGGAAGGTTTTTTTTTTATTTTTTAGTATGGATAGGCACTGGGAATTGAACCCAGGTCTGCAGCATGGCAGGCGAGTACTCTGCCAGTGAGCCAACATTGCCCACCCCAGAAGAAGGTTTTAATAATCAAGAGGATAAGATGATCCATTCTGTGGATACAAGTCGTCCTCTTTCCTCAGCCACTCCTGCCATTGCCCAATGGGCTCATAACCAAAGTGGTCGTGGTTGTAAGGATGGAAGTTATGCATGGGGTCAGCAAAATGAACTCCCATTCATCAGCGCTGACCTGGCTACAGCCACAGCTGAGTGCCCAATCTGTGAGCAGCAGAGACCCACACTCAGCCCCCTATATGGTACTACCATTCCCTAAGGTGATCTGCCTGCTACCTGGTGGTAGGTTGATTACATTGGGCCACTTCCGTCATGGAAGGAGGAACAATTTGTTCTGACTTGAATAGACACATACTCCAGATATGGATTTGCCTTCCCTGAATTCAATGCTTCTGCAAAAACTACCCTCTATGGACTTACAGAATGCCTTATCCACCGTCATGGTACTCCACACAGCATTGCTTCTGATAAAGGAACCCACTTCACAGCAAATGAAGTGCAGGAATGGGCACATGCTCATGGAATTCTCTGGTCTTACCATATTGCCCATCATCCAGAGGCGGGTGTGTTGAGAGAATGATGGAATGGCCTTTTGAAGACCCAATTATAGTGCTAACTAGGGGCAATACCTTGCAGGGCTGGGACAGTGTTCTCCAGGAGGCTGTGTATGCCCTGCATCAGTATCCACTTAATGGTTCTGTTTCTCACATGTCCAGGATTCAAGGTCTAGGAAACAAGGGGTGGAAATAGGAGTGGCACCACTCACTATCACCTCTAGTGACCCACTAGGAAACTTTTTGCTTCTTGTCCCTGAAACCTTAAGCTCTGCTGATCTATTTTTCCTTAGCTCCAAAAGGAGGAGTGCTTTTTCCAGGCAACACAGCAATTATTCCATTGAACTGGAAATTTAAATATGCTACCTGGCCACTTTGGGCTTCTCATGCCACTGAATCAACAGGCATGAAAGGAGATAACTGTTCTGTCTGAGATGATTGATCCTGCTATCAAGGGGATACAGAATTGTAACTACACAATGGAGGTAAAGAAGAGTTTTCCTGGAATACAGGGGAACTCCTAGATGTCTCTCAGTACTACCATGCCCTGTGATTAAGTCAATGGACTGCTGCAACAGCTCAATCTAGGTAGGACTACCAATGGCCCAGAAACTTCAGGAATGAAGATCTGGGTGACCTCACCTGGCAAAGAACCACAACCAGCTGAAGTGCTTGCTGAGGGTAAAGGGAACATGAATGGGTAGTTGAAGAAGGTAGTAATAAATATGAACCACAACCACATGACCAGTTATAGGAATGAGGACTGTGATTGTATCGATATTTCCTCCTTGTTTTGCTAAGAGTATGTTTGCATTTTTACATAACCAGATATCTTGTTTTCCTCTTATCATATGACATAATTTGTTTGTTCATGTTATAGTATTTAAGTCATAGGATATGAATTTTAAGAATGAATATTATGTAAGGATTTACACCATATTCTGGAGTGATGTAGTACGTTTCTGGAAGTATGCAGGATAGTTGAGTATTGTTAGGTAAAACATGTCTGTTTTTGCATTTTGTTTGAAAATTAAGCATGCTTCAAGGGGATGTGTATAGCTGCCTAGTTGACAAGGGGTGGAGTGTGATGGTTAGGTTGGTGTCAACTTGGCCAAGTGATCATATCTAGTTGTCTGGTCAGGAAAGCACTGGCCTGACCATTGCTGCAAGGATATTTTGTAGCTGGTTGACAAATGGAAGGCTGGTGTACTAAATCTTCAACTGGTTGATTGCATCTGTGGCTGATTACATCTGCAATCAACTAAGGCGATTCTCCCATAACAAGATAATCCAATCAGTTGAAAGCTTTTAAGGAAGAAAAGAGGTTCTTTCATTGCTTCTTCAGCCAATGAGCCTCTCCTATGGAGTTCATTCAGACCCTTCACCAGAGTCACCAGCTTCACAGCCTGCCCTACAGATTTTGGATCATTCCATTCCCATGGTTGTTTGAGACACCTTTATAAATCTCACATTTACAGATATATGCCACTGGTTCTCTTTCTCTAGAGAACCCTGACTAACACAATTGATATGCTTGATGGTGTCACAGATTTCTTAGGCTATTTTCACTTTTTATAGTATAGTTCTTTTTCCTTTCTTTTCCTCAGCCTGACTCATTTCAATTGTCTTGTTTTCCAGTTCACTTATTCTTTCTTCTGTGAGCTCTAGTGTGCTGTTGAAACCCTGCTGGGATTTTTTCATTTCAGTTATTTTGCTCTTCAATTCCAGTACTGTTTAGTTGCCTTTTAAAATTTCTATCTCTTAACTAATATTCTCATATTGTTCTTTTTTTGTTTTTCTGATAGCCTTTAGTTCTTTATCTGTATTTTCCTTCATCTCCTTGAACATTTTTGAGATCAGTTTTTAAAAGTCTTTGTTAGGTATGTCCATTCATTGGTCTTCTTCATTAGTCATTTTCTGAATTTTTATCCTCTTCTTTTGGATGGGCCATTATTTCATTTTTCATTGTCCTATACTCTTGCTGCATGATAAACATTTTAATATTTTAAAGTGTTAACTCTGAGCTTCATTCCCTGTTTCTTGATTTTGTAATCAGCTGATGATATGACAAATTTGTTCTTGAGTGTCAGCTGTCCTATCAGGAAAGTCTACCCAAGGCAAATGCAAAGTTCATTGTCCAGCCTGTCTTTTCTGGGCCTGTTTCTTGTCCTTGGCTTTTGCTTGTAGTTGCTTTGGCGTTCCCCTGTAAACAGGAGAGTGAATGCTCCCTCTATTTCCTGAAGTCAGACCTTTTCCCTATTCTGGATGTTTAAAGTAAGTAATCCTTTGCCCCAGGCTGTCTGCCTCAATAGTTTCTTACAGTGCTTTCATTGTTGTTTTAAGCTACTTTTGCCTAGAGGGCAAATTTGGGGAAGAGCAGCAGGGGAGGGAAGGAAATGTCAGAGAGGAGTTTCTCAAGTCACTCTTTCAAGGTTGGAACTAGACCAGGGAAATATGGTGGAGGCCAAAACTGGTTCCAAAACTGTAGTTTCTTGACCTGACCAAAAAATGCAGCCATGGACCCCCAGCCCTACCCCCACGGTTCTGAGGAAGCCTAGTATCTTTGTCTCCTCAACCATATCTGTCCATCACAGTTAAGAACAATGGCTGCTTCCAGAGCAGGTCCCACAGTTACCTGAAGATGCTAATTAACAGCTGTGATCAGTTATCTGTTAGGCCCACCCTTGATACTGGGTAGGTAGATTTTTGTGTCTCTTTCTGTCCTCAGCAAGCTAGCCAGGTGCTGTACCCCGTGGCAGCCTGCTGCGAGAGTGGGGGATGGGGGACCGACGTGGGTAACCACCATGTGGAGAGATAAATTCGCTAGGTTACTTTACCAACCTCTTCTTCCCACTCTTCCCTGGAGCTACAGTGTTCTACTGGGCTCTAGAGGTTTAAAATAGTTGTTTCAGTCAGTTCTTGCCTATTTAATAGTTGTTCTGTTGGACGGATTTAATCCTGGAGCTTCCTATTCAGTCATCTTCCCATAGTCCCCTACATTCCTTTATTTTTTAATTAATTTTTAAATTAAAAAATATATATGACAAGAAAGAAATACAAACATTCTTAACATATGATCATTCCATTCTACATATATAATTGGTAATTCACAATATCATCACATAGTTGTATATTCATCATCATGAACATTTCTTAGAACATTTGCATCAATTCAGAAAAAGAAATAAAAAGACAACAGAAAAAGAAATAAAACAAAAACAGAAAAAATATATATACATACCATACCCCTTACCCCTCCCTCATTGATTACTAGCATTTCAAACTAAATTTATTTTAACATTTGTTCCCCCTATTATTTATTTGTATTCCATATGTTCTACTCGTCTGTTGACAAGGTAGATACAAGGAGCATCAGACACAAGGTTTTCACAATCACACAGTCACATTGTGAAAGCTATATCATTATTCAATCATCATCAGGAAACATGGCTACTGGAACACAGCTCTACATTTTTAGGCAGTTCTCTCCAGCCTCTCCATTACATCTTGAATAACAAGGTGATATCTACGTAATGTGTAAGAATAACCTCCAGAATAATCTCTCAACTGTTTGGAATCTCTCAGTCATTGACACTTTGTCTCATTTCTCTCTTCCCTCTTTTGGTTGAGAAGGTTTTCTCAATCCCTTGATGCTGAGTCTCAGCTCATTATAGGATTTCTGCCCCACATTGCCAGGAAGGTCATGTGCTTATTTGCTGTCCTATTATCTTCTTTGGTGACGTGGCCATTTAAATGTTTTGCTCATTAAAAAAAAAAAGTTTTTTCTTACTCTTCAGGTTTATAATTTTTTCTTTGTATATTCTAAATACAGTTTTTGTTTGTTGGATATGTGACTTACAAATATTTTCTTCCAGTTTCCTTTTATTTTCTTAACATTATCTTCTCTAGATCAAAAGTTTTCAATTTTAATGAAGTATTATTTATTAATTTGTTATTTTGTGGGTCATGCTTTTTGTGTAATGTCTAAGAACTTTTAGCTAATAAAGGTTGTAGTAACCTTTATATAACTCCCGTAAGTTTTGCATAATTTTGTTTTCCATTTAGATTTATTACACTTATTGATCTCTTATCCATCATATGAAGTCTGAAATATAGGTTGATGTTCATTTTCTTGCATATGTAATTGTTTCAACACCATTTGCTGAAGAGACTATACTTCCTCTACTTGAATTGTACTTTGCAAATTTGTAAAAAAAATCATTTGACCATATTTGTTTGGGTCAGTTTCTAAATTCTCTATTTAAGGTATCAACGAAGATTTTGTTAAGGGCCAAATAGTAAAATATTTTAGGTTGTGGGCCATGCAGTTTCTGTGGCACAAAAGTAGCCATAGATAATACATATGAGAATGGGTAGGGCTGAGTTGGACATGGAAGTTGATGAAAAGGGAAGAGTTGAAGGTGATATGAAGACTTCTACCTTGGGAATCTGAAGTTAAAATTTGAGTTTCAGTTGCTACAATTCCGGATAGGGAGTAGTTATCTGTGTTAGATGCCCATTTGACAGTTTTATAGGCCAGTGGTTTTCAATATTAAGGGTGTATCAGAATCACCTGGAAGGCTTGTTAAAAAAGGCTAAAACACTGATTGCTGAGCCCTACACCAGAGTGTCCGATTCCTTTGGTTTGGGGTGGGGCTTTAAAATCTGCATTTTGACAAGTTCTCAGACCATGCTGATGCTGCTTGTCCTCCTTTTATCCCAGCCATTAATGCAGCAAGTGGCTCTGCCCAGATGAATGCATCCTGTGAGGTTTTCTGCTCCAGGGAAATGTACTGTGAGAAGTACTATATGATGTTTTCTGGATTTGCAGCAGAGGATTCTTGGGGGTGGGAGGTAGGGTGTGGATCTGCCTGGAACTCAAACATGCAAAATTGCCTGAAACTACAAAGCAATTAACTCCTCATGTGCAACTCTTGAACAGGGCCTAGAAACTGGTGGAAAATGCTGGTGAACATTCTATATGACATTACTAGTGGTCCCAGGGTGATCAAACCCCAGTTGCCCACTGTGGTGACTAACTTGATATTATGTGTTGCCAAATTAAAAACAAATGTGCACTTGGTAAAGAGAACCTTTATTTGAGAGATTTATTGAAGTGGGGTGGGTGAACTATTGCAATAGGGAAAGAGTTCTGATTATAGATCAGGAAGCATCTTGAGAGTTAGGAAAAAGGGTTTTTTCTCCTAAAGCAAGGGGTAAAAATTTTAGAAAGAACTGTGTGTGGGGAAGTGTGATGAAAGCATGACATGATTGTATAATAGATCAGAGCATGCTGTACCCTGAGGCCTGCATATTTTCCAGGAGTGGATCTAAGGGAAGAGGCTCAGGCTGGGGGTGCCTAAGTTTAGGGGTGGGAGAGAAGGAGAGAATCTCCACCGAAGTTTGGTTAACAAGCATTTTGTTCTGATTGATCAGTGTGGACAGAACTGTTCAACTAATCATTTATGAGGCTAGGAATAGGAATTTGGAGGGTCTGTGTCTGACCTTGCTTAGATCAATCATGGAATATCTGTGAATCTTACCTAAGTCATATAGGGAAGTGGGATTCTTCGCAGTAAGCTATTTTCTGGAGCACAAATGTTGATCATAGGGTAAAGTTTAACACTATTAGCATTGTATCCTTGAATTGCCTCTCCTCCTTCCATGTTTCAGTATACACAGGCTCCCACTACGGTTGGCTGGAACCACTTTCCAAAACAAACTATTTGCATGCAGTCCCTTGCCTCAGCGTCTGCTTTCCTGGGGGACCTCAGTCTAAGACATTTACTCTTGTTCTCTATCACCATCAATCAGCTAGCTAGTTGATATTTACCTGGCTAGAGAAACACGGAGTTCCCTAGACTCTGTGCATGGAGGCTGTGCATTACTCATTTCGGTATCCACAGCACATACTTCAGGGACTGGCACATAGTGCTCACAAAATTATGAATAAGTGAGTCAGTTAAAATATTTTTAGACTAAGTGATAGTGGGTGGGGGGGATGGAGAAGGAGAGAATGGCATTGTATCAAGGGTCTGCTTGACACACGCAATGATGGAGCATAGAGTGGGAACAGTATCTAAGTACTAATGAAGGGTTTAGGCTATGGAGATCTCAGTTGGAATCCAGACTCCCCTGTTGACTAGCCTTTTGTTCTGGGGCAAATTACTCTCTTAATTTCGCACACACCATCTGTAAAATGGGAACAATTTTACTGAACTCACTGAATTGCATTGGGACTAAAGGGTAAGGATAACACCTCATACTTGCCCTGGCATGTGGTAGGTGTTTGAGAAATGTTCATTTCTTCTGTCATTGGCCATTGAACCCTGAAGGGTATAGTGGCAGGGGGTTGGAATTTGAGGCCTCTGAGATTCACTCCACTTCTAAGATTGCAACAGACTGTGACATTAACCAAGAACAAGTTATCAACACTAATAATTATAAAAACAATGTCTATTATTAGTAGTTAATGTTAATATAGTGTTTGCTATATGCTAGGCATTTTCAAGGAGCTTTACTTATTAGCTCGTTTGATGCTCAAAACCAGCCTGAGAGTAGATTCCAATATACTCCCAACTTTACAAACAATGAAAGCAAGACAGAAAGGGTAAGTGACTTGATGAAAATCACACAGCCAGTAATAGGTGGAGCCAGGATTTGAACATACCTGTATAGGTGACCATGGAAGCCATGAACCCCCTGAGTCTTGATTATCATTCCTCTTAGCATTTAGACTAATATAACATATTACATTTCATATGGCAGTTTCACATGTATCATTTTATTTGAGCATTATAAGTGGGGAAGTGGAAGAATGTTATAATTATCTCCTTATTTTTTCCATCACTGGCATCTCCACTTGACCCCACTTGACCCCATCCCAGGCCATGATATTTAATCCCATGTTTAATGAGCCAGTTACTGAGCTATATAGAGGTATAAAAGACATAGCTTTCACTCAAGGAGCTGTCTCAGCCGTTGAAGAGTATATAAGAGAACACATAAACAAAGGAATGCCATATGAATGTTGTAGATTTCATGCTGTGGGGGGAGCACATAGAGGGGTGATCAGCTTTACCTGGGAGGTTTGGTGGGGTGGGGCAGTTCCCAGATGAGACTACCACTGGTTTGTGTTTTCCATACCACCCCTTTCCCTCTTCTACTCTCTACAGTGCTGTCTGTCATAGAGATTTGCTCTCTGAGCTGTTTCATCTTCTCCCAAAGGAGAACAGATTAAAAAAAAATACAACCAGAGCATGTCAATATGTTAGAGGATAGAATGGGAATTATTGGTGTTTGCACAAAGCATTTGCCTCTTGTCCATACCTGGCTATTTATTTGAAGAGTTCCCTGAAGAATGTCAGGTTCTGTTAGTATCTGCAAGGAACAAGATTGAGATGCCCAGGCATTGCTTGGCTCCTCTCATATTATTTGTGTACATGGGATATGCATAAATCCAATGGAAAGTCTTTTGTTTTAAATAAGTCTATTTGATGTGTCTAAATTGATGGATTATGTTGCTGGTTTCATTTAGACAAAGATTTCTCCTCTCCACTTTTCACTCTGCTCACACATCCTGTGTCTTATTATTTCGTTTTCATGGAAGGCAGGGATAGGTAGACAAAAGGAGAAGCATGACTGAACTCTATTAGGGGGTGTTCTAGTTTGCAGGCTGCCAGAATGCAATATTCCATAAACAAAACGGCTTTTAAAAATGGGAATTTATTAAGTTGTAAGTTTACATGTTCTAAGGCCATGAAAATGTCCAAATTAAAGCAAAGCTGTAGAAATGTACAATCTAAGGCATCTAGGGAAAAATACCTTGGTTCAAGATGGCCAATGAAGTTCAGGGTTTCTCTCTGAACTGGAAAGGCACATGGCACAATGCTGAAGTCTGCTAACTTTCTCTCCAGGCTTCTTGTTTCATGAAGCTCCCCTGAGGGCGTTTTCCTTCTTCATCTCTAAAGGTCTCTGGCATTCTAAAACCTTTTTTCCAAAATGGTTCCCTCTTAAAGGGCTCCAGTAAGCAAACCCCACCTTGAATGGGTGGAGATACATCTCCATGGACCATCTAATCAAAAGTTACCACCCACAATTGGGTGGGCCGCATCTCCATGGATAATCAAAAAACTCCCACCCAGCAATACTGAATGAGGATTAAAGGACATGGATTTTCTGGGGTTTCAAACCTACACAGGGGAAAACATTTCTCCCATCCCTGTTTTCTTTATAGGGACCTTCTCTGTGCACAAGCCAGTCTCTCTCCCACCCTTTTCACCTCCCACCTCCAGGTGATGGGTGACAACCATTGCTCTACATTTCTGTTTTCACAAATATAGCACTGACTTGGTCTCATTCTCCTTCCTCCTCCATTAGAACAGTAGGAGGCAATGATCTGGGTAAATGTGCCTGCTCTGCAAGTGCAAGTGCCCTACCAAAGGGTTGGTTTTAGTTCTAGATTTGGAGGCTGGAAGCAGTTGATTCATTTAGCAATTCCACCTAAACTGAGATACTCTGAAATGGCATTGGTTCCAGATGACTTTTGTTTGCCCTTGTGGATCCATTTTCTACCCTTCTTTGTTCTCTGTGTTCCCAACTGCATGCTATGCCAACAGGCTTCCATGCAGTCAGGGTGGGGGTGGGATGGGGGCAGTATCTGGAAGATCGTAGGGAAGGGGGAAAGTAAGGTTGGGGTACTCCATCAGCTCTCTTCCTCCCAGCCGACATGGGTTGGCAGCGTTCCTTAACTGGAATATTTTGCTCTGTAGGACTATTATCCCTTCCCTTCCCTTCTTAGTTCTGATAACCACTTCCTCCCCTCTCCCTGTCCCTTCAGGTCTAGGTGTAGTTGCAGCCCCCACTGTGTAATGAGGTCAGATTGCTTTTTCTAAACCCTATCCTCACCCTGTAAGTACTCTATTAAACTCTCCTCTATAACCTAGCCTGACTTAGCCTAATCTAAGATGGCCACACCAATATATATCTCATCCCACACGCACCCTTCCTACAATGAGATATTGATACTCCTCCATCGAGAGGTGAGTTCTATGTTCCCTCCCCATGAGTCTGGGCATAACGATGGCCATGTCAGAAATGATGCTGCAAGACTTCCAAGGCTGAGTCATAAAAAGCAATACAACTTCCACCTCCTCTTTGGGGACATTTGTTCTTAGAATTCAGCCAGCATATAGAGAGGCCATGTATATGTGTGTCTGATCACAGGTCCTGTGGACAGCAGCATCAACTCCCAGGCCTGTCAGTAAGTGAAACTGCAGATTATTCTAGCCCCCGGCCCTTGAGCTGCTCCAACTGATGCCCAGTAGGGCAGAGACAAGCTGCCCCCACCTAGCCTTCTCTAAATTGCTTTGTAAACGAAATAAATATAATTTTTCTTTAAGCCATTAAATTTTAGGATGGGTTGTTATGCAACAGTGGATTATGAAAATAATCAGTAATAAAGCTATTTAGCCTCTATTTAAATGAGATAATCCATGTTAAATACTTAGCACATAGTAAACACCTGATAAAGATTGCCTATAATTGTTATCATCCATCCTGAACAGTTGTCATATATGTGAAATCTCAGAGCAATTCTGTTAAGTAGGCATTATTATCCCCATTCTACAGCTAGGGAAAAACACTCACAGCAATAAGGTGTTTTCCCTTAAAGGGTTACAAGCTTGATGTATAGTGGAGCCTCTAGTTTGGGGCCTGTGCTCCCTGGGGGCTCAGTATAAGCTCCCTGAATCTATTTGAGGAGCCTTTGCCCCCTCTGCATGTCAACCCAGACTCAGATCCCAATGCCACATGGGGCCAGAGTTCAGCCATGGGGTGGGGTGAGGTGTAGTTGTCCTTTTCCTCCACCTCAGCCTTCCAGGTGGGTTGAGTTCTGATCCAGGCTGCATGTAGGCTGGTTTGTTTGTTTTTGACTTTACCAAAAAGATGTCTTTAAACCCATTCCCGGGTCAGTCACAAACTCATTCCATCTGCCTTACAATTAAGATTCAAAAGCAGGAGGCAAGAAAATCCTTCCCTGTGTACCAATTCCAATCAGTGATTATGTTCCTAATGACCAGCTAATAAAGAATTCACCAAAGCAAACCACACTATTAAATATAGAATTGTATTGATGCTGACCTGTGGGGAGCACTTTCTGTCCCTTTTCCAGAACAATGTCTGAGAACAAGAATATAATCGTCCTTCCTTGAGGTTTTCTTTAATTTTAATTTTAATTTTTTTGCTCTTTTAAGTAGAGATGTCTCTGAAACAAAGATTTGTAAGGTGTCCATTCCACAGAAGCCAATAAAACCCATTTTTAAAAATACAGTCTGGGACCATGTCATGTTCTCTTTGAATTGTTATAACATGACAGGCTCCCCATTCTGCCCATCCACAGACCAGCCAGTCTGGTGATTAAGACACAGTACCCTTGAATGAGTTCAAGTGAGCTGCTGCCGCTGTCAGTGCATTAAGGGGACATGGAAAAAGAGACATTTGGAAAACAAAACAATTCTGAAAACCTTGTTGATGAACACTCACTATGGGCTGACCTCTGTGCTAAAATCTTTATATATACGATCTCATTTGGACCTGAGAAGAGTCCTGGGAGGGAGGCACTGCAATTATTTCCATTTGCAGATAAGCAGAGTTCTGAGAGCTGACATACCCAAGGTCCCCTAACGATGACCTTGGAGTTGTGCCCAGGTGTGTCTGATTTCCAAACCCTGACTCTTAGCTCGCCTCATGAGAAGAAGTCCCTAGGAGTCCCCAAGGGGTGGTGATGGGGAAACGCTATTTCCATGTTTTGGTTCTGAATACTTTCCAGGCATGGTATTTAGTGCTTTCACAAACATTAGGTCAATTTAGCCTAACAGCCACCTCATTCAGCGGGTATTGCTGTTTTTCTCATTTTATTGGTGAGGGAATTGGGGATCTGAGAGATTGTCATTCTCTCAAAGTAATGATTAGAAGAGGTGCAGTTCAGTTTGATCTCAGAAACCAGGTTTTTCCCACTAGACTGCCCTGCATCGCTGGTAAGGATGATTGAGATCAGCTGTGGGGACAGGTAAAGCTCCCGCTCCTATACGGCGTTGAATAGGTCATGCCTTGCTTCACTGAGACTGGGATTCTCCATTTAGAGAAGTCCAGCTAATAGTAGGAAGACAACCGCCATTGCCTCCTAGAGGCCTGGGGAATGACCACAGAGAGACCCGGCATGTTTTGGGGGTTCTTACCATGTGGACTCACCAAACATCCAGGTAGACTTTTGCTAATTGAGTCTTGGGTGATGGGTTCATGGGGTGAGAACCCACAAACCTCTCTAAGCCTCAGTTTCCACATCTCTAAAATTGGAAGGTTATTGTGAGGATAAAATGGGATAATACATTTAAATCACAAAGCAATCTTGGGGCTCCAATGCATTAACTCTTTCCACTGTCCAAAAAAGCACTTCCCTCAGTACGTCCTCTGTGGCTAATTCCTGTCTGTATTTCCAAAATATTTCTGGCTGCTGAGGGTGTGATTAAAGGCTAGAATAAAATGCATTTCAATTTTTATTAAAAAAAAAATGATGCTTGAACTTTGGTGCTTAACCCTTGCTTGCCCTCTCCCTCTCCCCTCACCCTCTCTCTTTCCCTCTCTCCCTCCCCCACCCTCACCGGAACACCATTTCTTTTTTAGCACTTCCTTATTTTCTGGCACTATAAGATACTCCAGGCTCATCTTCTATTTTCCTTGTCCCTGCCCTAGAATAAGGTGTTTCTCCAAGGAGCCCTGATTCCTTTTATTGGAAAATGGTACTTCGGATCTGGGCAGTGAGTGCCCGCCTTTCTACTGGGTATTAGTGCTTTAAGTCCCTCTCAGTGGACAGTTAGGAAATAAATGCAAGCACACTAACCCGTGCATAAAGCATAGCTAATTTCTCCATCTATCTCTATATAAAGAAGACAGGAGTTCATACTGATATCCTTGACTCTAATTTATCACCATAGGGTTTATTTTAGCTTTTTCTCTTTGCTCATTTGTAACTTTTTTCTCTAACAGTAAGAAGGCTAATTCCCATTCTCTATAATGCATTTACTTATTTGTTTAATACTAGTAAACAGTCAGAACACTGATTCTCAAAGTTGCTTGAGTCAGTTCCTTTCTCCCCTACTCTCTTCAGTGAGGTTATTGATTAATTTGTAATATAGTTAGATTCATTTTTCACAGTCTGCATCTCATCTTGGATCCCTGGACATCATGGTTCCTATTTTTTATATTTTTAAATTTTCATACAATAAAATTCACTCTGTTAGGAAGTGGCAAGCATAAAGCCAAGTATCCAGAACCATGTAGAACCCTACAAAACATTTGCATGACCCTAAAAATTCCTGTGCAGCCTTTTTGTTGTCAGTCACTTCTCCTTTCCCAACTCTTGGCAATACTGGTCTGTTTTTTGTTCCTATAATTTTCCTTTTTCCACAATATCATAATAAAAGGAATCGCATAACACTTAGATTTTGGGTCTGGACTTCTTTTACTTAGCAAAATACATTTATGATTCCTCCATGCTACTGTGTGAATCAATACCTCATTCTTTTTAATGCTGAGTAGTAGTCCATTGTATGGCTATATCACAATTTATTTACCAACTTAGGACTTCAGATTTTTTATGCCCTATAAAAATTTTGCTGTTATTATTGTAAAGACCTCATGAGCATCCTTGGTTTTGCTTTGCCCTAAATTAGAAGCAGGACTCTGCATCTCTTCATATGCCCCTCCCCACCCCAAACCTCTTGTCAAAGCATTGGTGAGCAACATATATTTTATCAAACATTTTGTAGAGTGGACCCAGAATGGCTTTACATTGTACAACCTGCAACAAACAACATCATCAATCCTTCCTAATCCCTTTCCATATATCCCACTAATTGTGTGTGTGTGTGTGTGTGTGTGTGTATGTGTGTGTGGGGTATCCTTTCCTTTCACTTTTACCCTATACAGGACTTCAGTTTCTGGGTATTGCCTTCCAGGTCTCAAATCTTTTTCTCCCCCTTTCAGGTCCCAGATCTTTTTCTTCCCTCTCTTTCCATCACTGTCTCTCATTCCCTCTTGTAATTACACAGAGGAATTTAGCTCTGACCAGATTCACTCAGGTTTACATCCCCACAATCATCATCCTACTCAACAAACAGTCCCCAGGATTTGCCTTTCTCAGTAAGAAATGCATGTATTGTCTATCATATTACTTTTGTAACTTCATATAGTTGCTGGAATAGTTACACAAATGAATAAGGTCATGTATGAGAAGCCCTTTGCACAATATCTTGCAGAAAATTTAGCGTTAAATAAATTATAGTTTTTTATTGTTATTTTATTACTAATACCAGTAAGATATTGCTACCGTTGGGAGCTACCAAATAAAGGGGTCTTATTAGGTCCCTCACAGATTGTTATACTTTTGACAAGAAAAGAGATGTGTAAAAAGATATCTGCTCATGGTTGATGCTCAGAAACACATCAGAAATCCAGGAGCCCTACATGCAAAGCCAATTCTTGAAAGCCCTGATAAAAGTGACTATTGATTAATGCTCTGTGCTCAACCCACCCCAGGGTGTAAACTCTGCTTGCTTAGTAAGGGAAAAACCTGCTGACCACTGAGCCTGTCAGATGCTGCTGGGTTCTCAGAGAAGTCCAGGAAATCACTTTTCCTGGCACAGGTTGAGAAGCAGGAATGGCCCATATGTTGGAGATTTTGCAGGCCCAGCCTAGCTTTGAGACCAGGACCAGGCACATGACCTGGGGAGGGGCCTTTTCTCATATCTCCACTCTTTTGATACCAGCAGTCTGTTTGGAGATTCTGCTTTGCTTACTGTGCAGCTGGGCTGTACATAGGGAATATATTTTTAGTCTTGCTTGATTCCTTTGAACTTAAAACCAATGTCACCATCTTCCCCTTCAATATAACAGCTTCCTCGTCCTCTCCTTTTTCTCCCTTTCTCAGTTATAGCATGGCCATTCACAGGAGCATCCCTTGAAGTATACTTGTTTCTTTTTTTCCCTGACCCTCCATATTCCGTTTCCTAGATCTGTGGATGCTACCTCTTATTCTCATCACTTTCCACTCCTATGTCCTAGTTTATACTCCCATCAACTCTTTTCTGGGCTACTGCAAGCCCAGCTTTTACTTTTCTCTCTCTTGCTAAAATAATACAGAGCAAAACCTCAGTGGCTTTCTCTGTCAGTCACGTTATGTTACAGTATGGTAGAATAACAACTCCAAAACCTTGGTGGCATTCAACAGCAAACATCCATTTCCTACAAACATTAAATGCTCCATGCTGCTAGGTTATAGCTCTGTTCCATGTTGCTCCAGGACTTATGCTGAAGGAGCAGCCAATTTCTGGAACAATGCCAGCCCTCCTCTCGGAGATAGAGAGGGAACATGGTGACCTGTCTTTTGAAAAGATTTTCCTGGAAATGACACAAATGACATCTCACATTTCATTGGCCAAAGTAAGTCATGTAGCAAACCTGATTTCAGTGGGGTTTGGAATTGTAATCCTCCACCAAGTGGGGGATCAGATGTTGGTAAATAGTCTACCATACTGCTAATATCCAAAGTCCTTAGCTTGGTAATAAAGTTCTAGGGCAATTTGGGCGTTGGTATCAGAACTGGGATTAAATCCTTCTTGATTAGTTGTGTGTGTGTGTTTTTCCATTTATTTATGCACTCATTCATAAATACATTTTCTATCCATCTATCTGTACATTTATCCAACCAACATAATTTCAGGCAAGTTTTGTGTAGCTATCTGGGGATATAGGAATGTATACACAAAAACTCCATCCTCAGAAAATTTAGAAATGAAGACACAGGAAAATAAATGTGTTTTAAAATATATATTATAGGATATTTCAAATGTATACAAGTATGAATAAAATAGTATAATGAACTATTTTGAGTCTATCAGCCAGCTTCAACAATTATCAAATAACCTTCAACATTGCCAGTATTTTTCATTTATACCTCCACATCATCCCCTATATTATTTTTAATTGAATTTTATTGAGATAATTGTAGATTCACATTCAGTTATAAGAAATAAATACAGAGAAATCAATTCCCCCCAATAGTAACATTTTGCAAAACTGTAACATAAGCAGGATATTGACATTGATATAATCCAATAATCTTATTCCCCAATTTTACTTGTACTCATTCACCTGTGTGTATATATAAATATGGATATGATATCCATATAGTTTGAAGCAAATCTCAGGCATTGTATAATTTCTTTTAGTATTATTACAGTATGTATCTTTACAAAATGTGGACTCATTTTTAAAACAATGTAACACAATTCCAATATCACATCTTAACAAATTAACAATTCTTCCATACAATCAAATACTAAGGCAGTGTTCAAATTTCTAATTTTTCATGTGTCATCTTAAAATAATTTGTTCAATTAAACAACTATTTTTTAACAATAACCATACATTATGACTGGTTGACAAGTATTTTTTTTTAAACTTTTTTATTAATTAAAAAACTTAACAAAAGAACATTAGTATATCATTCCATTCTACATATACAATCAGTAATTCTTAATATTAGCACATAGTTGCATATTCATCATTTCTTAGAACATTTTCGATTTAGAAAAAGAAATAAAAAGACATCAGAAAAAGAAATAAAACGATAATAGAGAAAAAAAGATTATACATACCATACCCCTTACCCCTTGCTTTAATTTATCACTAGCATTTCAAACTAAATTTATTTTTTCATTTGTTCCCCCTATTATTTATTTTTATTCCATATGTTCTACTCTTTTGTTGATAGAGTAGCTGAAAGGAGCATCAGACACAAGGTTTTCACATTTGCAGAGTCTCATTGTGAAAGCTATATCATTGTTCAATCATCATCAAGAAACATGGCTACTGGAACACA
>PVIY010041189.1:0-21813 GCA_004026745.1 Myrmecophaga tridactyla
TTTTCTTGTAGTATCTTTGGCTTTGGTATTAAGGTAATGTTAGCTTCATAGAATGAGTTAGGTAGCCCTCCCTCCTCTTTAATTGTTTTTGATGAGCTTGAGCAGGATTGGTACTAATTCTTTCTTGAGTTCTTAGTAGAATTCGCATTAAGCCATCTGGTCCTGGATTTTTTTTGGGGGGAGGAGCTTTTTGATGACTGATTGAATCTTTTCACTTGTGATAGGTTTGTTGAGATCATCTGTTTCTTCTCAAGTCAAATATGATTGTTCATGCTTTTCTAGGAAATTGTCTAGTTTTTTAGCATATATAGTTGTTCATAGTATCCTCTCATTTTCTCCTTTATTTCTGTGGGGTCAGTAGTTATGTCCCCTCTCCCATTTCTGATTTTATTTATTTGCGTTCTCTCTCTCTCTCTCTCTCCTCTTTTTTGTCAGCCTAGCTAAGGGTCTATCAATCTTATTGACTTTTTCAAAGAATGAACTCCTGGTTTTGTTGATTCTCTCTATTGTTTTCATGTTCTCAGTTTCATTTAATTATGCTCTAATCTTTGTTATTTCTTTCCTTCTGTTTGCTTTGAGGTTAGTTTGCTGTTTCTCCAGGTGAATAGTTAATTCCTTGATTTTTGCTCTTTCTTCTTTTTTAATGTAAGCATTTTGGGCAATAAATTTTCCTCTCAGCACTGCCTTCTCTGTATCCTATAAGCTGGTTTTGTTTTTTTTTCATGGGCAGGCACTGGGAATTGAACCCAGGTCTCTGGCATGGCAGGTGAGAATTCCTGCACTGAGCCACTGTCACACCACCCTGTATCCTATAAGCTTTTTAACATTTTTCATTGTGAAATATAACATATAATCCAAAAAGCAATATATTTCAAAATAAATTGTAACATGTAGTTATAGAACAAATTTCAGAGTTTGGTTGAGTAATTTTAGGTATTTCCCTCTAGCTACTCCAAGATACTTGAGAGTTGAAGAAATATCAATATAATGATTCAGCAGTCATGCTCATTTGTTAAATCCTACCTTCTCTGTATAACTCCTCCTTCTCCTTTGATCCTTCTCCCTATCTTTAGGGGTATTTAGGCCATGTCCATTCTGACGTTTTTCACATTGGAAAGGGGTGTCAGTAATATGGGATAGAGGAATGGAGCTACTTGATAGTCTTGGAGAGGCTGGCCCCTCTAGATTTCAGGACTTATGTGGCCTAGGAGCCCATCTGGAGGTTGTAGGTTTCTGGAAAGTAATGTCTGTGTGTGAAACTTTTGTAGAATCTCAGATAAACTCCTAGGTGTTTTTTAGGTTTGACAGGAATGGTTTAGGTTGGGGTTTCACAAACCCTGGTAAATAGCAATATCTAACTGAAGCTAGCATAAAAGTAGCCTCCAGAATAGCCTCTCGACTCTATTTGAGCTCTCTTAACCACTGCTACTTTATTTTGTTATATTTCTTTTCCCCCTTTTGTTCAGAAAGTGATTGTTGATTCCATGGTGCCAGGGCCAGGCTCATTCCTGGAAGTCATGTCCCACATAGCCAGGGCGACTCATGCCTCTTGATGTCATGTCCCATAGAGGGGTCAGGGTAATGAGGGCAGTTGCCAGAAGGTGGAAACAATCCACGTGCCCATCAACAGACACCTGATTAAATGTGGTATATACATACAATGGAATATTAGGCAGCAGTAAGACCAAATGAGGTCCTGGAGCGTATGACAAAATGGATGAAACTTAAGGATATAATGCTGAGTGAAATAAGCCAGCCACAAAAGGCTAGATACTGTTTGATTTTAGTATTATGACCTTGGTAAAGGTAAATGTAGAGGCTTAGAATGTAGAGTATAGGGGACCTGGAGATACACAGAAGCTAGAGATGGATGAATGGTTAGCTAATGAGGTTGAACTTAAATGTAAGGAAATTGGCAGAAGTGACGGCGGTTCATTAGTGGGTCTGTAAATAATATTGCCATATTGAAGGTGAACATGATTGAAAGGGGCTGCATAGAGCCATATATCCCACTGAGTAACACTGCAGATATAAATAAGTTTTTGCATGAACTACTTCAAAGATAGGAATCTCCTATAAGTGTTGATATGTTGTATTTTCGTTTTCATTTGCCTCAAGATATTTACTGATTTCTTTTGTAATTTCTTCCTTGATCCACTAATTATTTAAGAGTATGTTGTTTAGCTTGCATATGTTTCTGAATTTTCTGGCCTTCCACCTGTTATTTATTTCCACATTCTTTTCCATTATGATCCAAGAAAGTGTTGTATATGATTTTAGTCTTTTTAAATTTATTGAGACTTGCCTCGTGACCCAACATGTGATCTCTCCTGGAGAATGATCCATGAGCGCTTGAGAAAAATTTGTATCCTGCTTTCGTGGGGTGTAGTGTTCTCTAAATATTTGTTAATTATAGTTCATTTATCGTACTATTGAACATCTGTTTCCTTATTAATTCTCTGTCTAGATGTTCTATCCATTGATGAGAAGAGAAGTGTATTGAAGTCTCCAACTATTACTGTAGAGTTGTCTGCTTCTCCCTTCAGTTTTGTCAGTGTGTGCCTCATGTATTTTGTGAGCACTCTGGCTCAGTGCATAAATATTTGTAATTATTATGTCCTTTTGCTGAATTGTCCCTTTTATTAATACATAATATCTTTTTATGTCTCTTTTAATTGTTTTATATTTGAAGACCAATTTGTAAGATAATAGTATAGCTACCTCTGCTCTTTTCTGGTTATTATTAGCATGAAATATCTTTTTCCATTTTTTAACTTTTTGTTTTTGTATAGTATATGTGCTGGTTTGAAAGGATGTATGTCCCCTAGAAAAGCCATGTTTTAATCTAAATCCCATTTCATAAAGGCAGAATAGTCCCTATTCAATACTGTATGTTTGAAAGTGTAATCAGATCATCTCCCTGGAGATGTGATTTAATCAAGAGTGGTTGTTAAGCTGGATTAGGCGATGACATGTCTCCATCCATTTGGGTGGGTCTTGATAAGTTTCTGGAGTTCTATAAAGGAGGAAACATTTTGGAGAATGAAGGAGATTCAGAGAGAGCAGAGAATGCTGCAGCACCACGAAGCAGAGAGTCCATCAGCCAGCGACCTTTAGAAATGAAGAAGGAAAACGCCTCCTGGGGAGCTTCATGAAACCGGAAGCCAGGAGAGAAAGCTAGCAGATGATGCCGTGTTCGCCATGTGCCCTTCCAGATGAGTGAGAAACCCTGACTGTGTTCGTCATGTTCCTTCTCACTTGAGAAACTCTGAACTTCATCAGCCTTCTTGAACCAAGGTGTCTTTCCCTGTGGATAGATGCCTTTGATTGGACATTTCTTTAGACTTGTTTTAATTGGGACATTTTCTCAGCCTTAGAACTGTAAACTAGCAACTTATTAAATTCCCCTTTTTAAAAGCCATTCTGTTTCTGGTATATTGCATTCTGGCAGCTAGCAAACTAGAACAGTATAACATATATACAATGCAAAGAAATAAAAAAGCAATTGTTTTCAAAGCACTCTACAACAAGTAGTTAAAGGACAGATTCCAGAGTTTGTCAGAGGCTACCATACGATTCTCTCAGATTTTCTTCCTTCTAGCTGCTCCAGAATATAGGAGGTTAGAAGGCTTAAAATTTTTTTTATCATCACAATTGACTTTCTTCCTTCTTTTTTTTTGTGAAAAATAACAAACATACAAAAAAGCAATAAATTTCAAAGCACAGCAGCACAATTAGTTGCAGAACATATTTCAGAATTTGACATGGGTTACAATTCCACAACTTTAGGTTTTTGCTTCTAGTTGCTCTAAGATACTGGAGACTAAAAGAGATATCAATTTAATGATTCAGCATTCATATTCATTTGTTAAATCTTATTGTGCCAGTTTGAAAGATTGTATGTACCCTAGAAAAGCTGTGTTTTAATCCTAATTTTTATAAAGGCAGCCTCTTCTTCTAATCCTTATCAGTACTGTATGTTTGAAACTTTAATTAGATCATCTCCCTGGAGATGTGACTCAGTCAAGAGTGGTTGTTAAGATGGATTATGTGGAGATGTATCGTCACCCATTCCAGGTGGGTCTTGATTAGTTTACTGGAATCCTATAAGAAAGGAAACATTTTGGAAAAAAGGAGAGATTTGAGAGCAGAGAATAACATAGCCACGAGAAGCAGAGAGTCCACCAGCCAGCAACCTTTGGAGATGAAGAAAGAAAACGCTTTCGGGGAGCTTCATAAAACAGGAAGCCAGGAGAGAAAGCTAGCAGATAATGCCGTGTTTGCTACGTGACTTTCCAGATGAGAGAGAAGCCCTGACTGTGTTTGCCATGTGCCTTTCCACTTGAGAGAGAAACCCTGAAGTTCATCGGCCTTCTTGAACCAAGGTATCTTTCCCTGGATGCCTTAAATTGGACAATCCTATAGACTTGTTTTAATTTTTTTTTTTTAATTTGCATATGGGCAGGAGGCACCAGGGATCGAACTCCAGACCTCCAGCACGGCAGGTCGGAGCTCTGCCTGCTGAGCCACGGCAGCCGCCCTAGACTTGTTTTAAATGGGACATTTTCTCAGCCTTAGAACTGTAAACTTGCAACTTATTAAATTCCCCTTTTTAAAGCCATTCCATTTCTGGTATATTGCATTCTGGCAACTAGCAAACTAGAACACCTGTCTTCACTGTATAACTCCACCATCATCTTTGATCTTTCCATCCCACTCTTTAGATGTGTTTGGGCTATGGCCATTCTAAATTTTTCATATTGGAAGGGTTTGTCACTAATATGGGGTAGGAAGATGGATCTATCTGATGTTCTGGAGACGCTGGGCCCTCTAGGTGTTAGGACATATCTGGACCAGGGACCCATGTGGAAGTTGTAGGTTTCTGAAAAGTTACTCTAGTGCATGGAACCCTTGTAGAATCTTATATATTGCCATAAGTGTTCTTTAGGATTGTCTGGAATGGTCGTGGTTGGGAGTTGGCAGGTTATGATAGGTAGCAAGGTCTAACTGAAGCTTGCGTAAGAGCAACCTCTCAACTCTATTTGAACTCTCACAGCCACTGATACTTTATTAGTTATACTTCTGTTCCCCCTTTTGGCAAGGATGGAATTGTTGATCCCATGGTGCCAGGTCTGGATTCATCCCTGGGAGTCCTCTTCCACATTGCCAGGGAGACTTTCACCCCTGGATGTCATGTCCCATGTAAGGGGGAGAGGAATGATTTCACTTGCAGAGTTAGGCTTAGAGAGACTGAGGCCACATCTGAGCAACAACAAAGATCCTTCAGAAGTAACTCTTAGGCGGCATGCCTATAGGTAGGCTAAGCTTCTCTGCTACCTCCATAAGTTTCAAGCTATTTTTGTCCTTTGGTCTAAAGTGAGTTTCTTGTAGACAGCATGTATTTGGTGACTGACTCTGTAAAAGGAATTCTTTCTTTCTTTCTTTCTTTCTTTCTTTTAAATCTTTTTTTAAACTATTCTAAGTAGCTCATTAGACAAAGGCTCAAACAAGGATGAATTAAGATAGGTCTGAGGGACAAAGTAAGACATCAAGTGGGGGAAATAATTCCTAAAGGGAATATCTTCCCCAAGAAAAGGGGTCCAGGGCCCAGCTCAAGTGGTGGCCTTCCTTCAAGGAATTCGGGCCCCAAGGGGCTGGAAAATGAAAGCAACTTAAGTCTGCCCTCTATGTCAATAGCTATCTTAACCATGCCCCTGGCAGGGACAGGAGCTGCTGAGAATTAAAGGCACTGCATCACTTTACACTGGTGGGTAGCTGCATGCTGACAAGTGCCACCTGCTAGGAGAGCTAGGAAAAGCACAGAGTCAAGAGATTTCATAGGAAAGTTTGACAACCTGTTCAGTTTCACCCTCAGGGAAACTTGATACTGATTACACCCTCCTCTTGAGACCTGGGCCTGTCTGGTGGGGGAAAATCTATTTGGGTTTGATCATATCTGGGGATACTCTCCTCAAAAACCAGACTTCATATAGGCAGGGCAAGAACTAGAAAAATAGGAGCTGAAAAATTCTTTTGATCAGTTAAACAGAAGCTGTAATAGAGATCTAGAATAAGTTGAACTGAATGCCAAAGAAAAGAACAAAGCCAACCAACAAGAAAACCTAGATAAAAGAGTGAGATGGACTTCCAGGCAAAATAATGAAGGAACTCAGATACCTAGGCACCAGCAAAAACCAAATTACAAGTCCTGCTGGGAAAAACGAAGATATGGCCCAGGCAAAGGGACAAACTAGCACTTGAAATGAGATACAGGAGTTGAAACCAACTGATTAAGAAAGTTCGAAGAGACTTCCATAATCACATCAAAAAATCAAATCAGCAAGTTGAGGGAAGTTATGGCAAAAGAGATGAAGGATATAAAGAAGGCATTGAGTGAACTTGAAGAACTCGGAAGTTTGGTATCAGCTTATAAGTGTTTAGGATATGGCCATTCCATAGGGTTTGAGAACTGAGTTTCAGCAGCGTCTCAGGATACAGGGGTCTGGAGATTTGTTATCAGCATACGTCAGGGGAGAGGAGTTGTAATGCTTTGCAAGATAAGTGGTTTACGATGCCATCTGTACATTCTTTCCTCCCTGAGGAGGTCTGTTGACCTTCATGTCCCAGGCATGTGGGCAGCTATGTGCAGCAACTTACTCTCTGTATGGAGGGGCAGCCTGGGCCCGGGGTTTCCACAGATGGCATTAGTTTATCTTACAAACCTGTGGGGCCAACATGTTAGGAATCCTCAAAGGACATTTATCCCTCTGTCCCTCACCCCACAGTGCCAAGCTCAGGAACATTCTCCACAGTGGATTTTTTCCCTCATTCTCCCTTCCTTTGAGATGTATCAGTTTCAGTCCTCAGCTTTAGATGGAGATTTCCGTTTTGACCCCACCCACCTACCTTGAGTATACTTTAAGCTTTATTTTCATTCCCTGTGCCTGTGCAGCTCCCAAGTGAGCGCTCAAGGTTGCCTGGTTCACAGCATGCATGAAGACAGAGCCAGCTTTAGTGCCTGCTTCCCAGTCAGAATTCCTTTTCACATTCAGTTTAAGACGTCTTCAGATTCTTAATTTTCTTACGAGCTCAGTGATGCATTTTTCTTATTCTTTTTTCATTTTTTTAAATATCTTTTTTTTTTAATATCCATCATTTTTAGGACCATAAGTATTTCTTGTCAAGATAGCTGGATCTCCACTGAGTGTTCAAGTGCAGAATCACTCTTCAGAGTTACCCAAACATTATCAGATCCTACACTAGAGACCTCTCTAAGCAGTGTCATATGTTGCTCATTTGTTCCTAAAATACATTCTTCAGACATGGAGAGGTTTGAAAAGTAAGTTTAATCTGTAATCATTTTAAGACTTGCTTGACAATGTTTGTTCCCCAAATCAAAATTCCAGGAGATCATTTGTCCCATCACATGCAATGGACTCCATTTCATGTTTATTAGGGGATGGTGCTATAGCAGGCAGTTTGGTGGTTCTGCAGAAACCTTTGGCAGGATCCACCTGTGTCTGCAAGTGAATGCACCTGCGGATAGCACATTTCCAACTCTGGCCAAACTAGAACCTTCACCCATATACAGTGCAACCTTATACTCACATACATACGGTGTAAAATAGACCTTCAGCATTCCAAGATAGTCCAAAAAGAGATTGTGTCATGACCTAAACTTTTAAAAATTACACAGCCTATGTAGGCTTAATGTCATGGGATTCACAGAAAAATGCATTCTCTCCTCTGACCCTTTTCATCTGCCCTCAGTGTTTAGGAAGATAGTTTCTTCCAATGTAGGCCACCTTCCCCTATGTTGGACACAATTTCCAGCCTGTTATCTTTTTCTTCTATTAAATTCTTTACTATCTCAAAGAAAATATTCTGTTCTTTTACCCATTGTGCAGTGAAAACTGCTGCAGTCAGTGCTTCATTTTGAAAAGTATTGGGTCAGTAGCCGCTCTGCTGCCTTTATCACCTGTTATTGGATGAAAGGGTTTGAGCAAGGGCCCATCTGCCTCCACAATCATGACCTCATCAGACATCAGGCAGGGTGTGATGTGTGCCGCCTTGTCGTTTTCTGAGGTTTTCTCTTTTAGTGATAAGCATTTTCTGTACTAGTTGGAATATGCCCTTACAACAGTTTTGTGAGCCAATTTTCATACTTCCACATTTGAGTAAGCTTGTGGATTTATTTTTCATGAGTGTGAACCACTTCTAATTTGATGTTTTACTCTTAAATTACCTAAAATGTCTGTTTTATGGCCAAGAACCATTTTTAAGGCATGTGTTTTTACCTTTTTTTTTTAACTTCTTTAAAAAAAGAATTGCACTAGCAATTAGTGTTCTTTGGGGACCTTTTCTTTAGGTCCTATGTAGAACCTCTTAAGTTTATTTGTTTTGTTTTGTTTTAGTCACTTCCTTAGAGTTGTTGGGTAGCCATAATTGATCTGAGAACAACAGACTAAATTAAACTGAAGTGTTTTTGAGATTCACTTACCAGAGAAGGGGCTCCCTCTTGCTTATCAGAGCAAAATTGCAAACCACTACTTATCATAAACTGCAGGGATTGTCAGGTTTCTAATATCTTAGAATTCTAATTATTTCTAGGTTAATTTTTCCTGTAAAATGCATTTTCTCATTATTTGCCATTAATGTAAACATAAATATCTGTATAAGTAAAGAATTTCTTATGTACTCTTTCTCTTATTTTCCTCATCTTCCATTTCTGTGGTCTTAAGTCATGTACATGCATGTTCATTCCTAGCCATCAACTGGCTGAGGATTCATTAAAAGTTTCTTTTAACCCACCCCTAACAAAGTAAAGGCATCATGAAGCCGAGTAAACTCGAAATGCCATAAGGAAGCCTTATGCTACCTTTATGGCTACCCTAACCCTTACATCTCAGGTTTTCAGAATTTTGGGTTTAATTCACAGCTTAGGAAGGCAGCTTCAGTTCTTAGAAAGGGTTTCCTTTAAACTGTACCTGAAATAAACAAGCTCCTATGTATTGGGGGTGGGGGTGAAAGTAGGGTATACAGTTTAAACTTCACAAAATGGCCATAGAAACCTCTGGAAAGAGCTGTATTATGAAGGTCCTGCTTATAACACGAGACAAACTGTTCTTTGTTCTCGTTAAAGATTGTGAACAGTTGTTAAATAATATTAATGGTTGGGATTGTCAGTACTTAACAGTACTTTCTTTGTACAAGTGATTTTATTGATCGATACAGGCTCAATGTAACGGGGGCAGATTATTTTTACTGATTTTATCGAAACCTTTACCAAGTTTGTTAGTGCACCACATATCTTTAAATAGATCTAGATGATGATGTAGATTAAGAAAAGCATACCGCCATCCATCTCTTTTTGATCTGTTAATAACTTAAATCCATCATTGCTAGCAACTGTTTTCAGATTCTTTTGTGCATACATGTTTCTGCTGTGCCTGGTTAGAAATCCTATAACTTTGTTTCAGCGGTTGACTTTTCATTCAGGAAAACCCTAACCAGTTATCTAGGATTTGGCAGGCAAGTTTGTCATCATAATTGGTGAAACAATTGTTAGCATGTAAGGAAGAAAAAAATTCAGAATCCTCTGTTTTCTAAATTTAGAAAATTAGAAATTAACTTTTGTATATGTTATGACTTTATAGAGTCTTAGATTTTATGGTAGTTCTATAAGACTTTTTTATACTAAGCTGAAAACACTTTATGAAGTCTACAAATAATTATTTACGACATATATGGCATTTCTTTTCATGATGTACTTTTTAAAGTCTACATGTTATAGAAAAGTTGTGCTGCTTAATTTCAGACGCATTTTATTTTTCCCAGTGACTTGTAGGCTTTCCATTGATCTCAAAATGACATATACATCATTTAAAATAATTTCCAGTGTAGAACAATTTAAAAAATTTTTGAAGCTAGCCATGTAGTTTATTTCTTTAAAGGAAAACAATACTCTCTCTTCTCAAGGAAATAAAACCATTATTTAAAAAATTCAGATAATACATACTTACATTCTTGCTTCCCTTGTGTATACAAGCCTGGGTGGAAGCCAGGCCTCAGAGCTGTGATAATGAGCCATTAGAGGTAAAATAGGTCAGTGAGGTGGGTCCCATAATAGTGTGAGTTTCAGAAATGTTTGTCATTTTAATGGAGAAAGAAGAGAATGGTATAGAAATGTGAACTCCAGAACACTGTGGGCCCAAAGTTTTGACCTGGCTTAAAACTTCAGGAGTTTTAAATCTATAAATTATAAAATATTGACCACCTGCTTTGGCAGTCTATGCTGATAAAAGATACTCTTGATAGTCATTAATGAAAGTTCAGTGCCTAAGTTAGCACCCCTGTTAATGAGAAGAAGGTTTATGTTTAATTCTTCTTTACAAAGTTGCATTTAATTCTCCTCTACAGAGCTGGCTGTGATTGCAGGTGGGCTCACAGCTATTTGCTGTTTCTAGAAGGAGGACAGCTGAGATGTGGGGCAATACCACGTGGACCCATACACCTTACTGGAAAGCTCAAAGTCGCTTCTAGTAACAGGAGTAGGTGATATATGGAGAAAGAAAGACCATATACTACTTTTTCTTTACATTCAAATTTTCTTAAAAAGAAGATGGTTTTGTCCGTAAAAACTTAGCACCCTGAGTTAGCATTCTATTTCTGTAACAGTTCCTTTTAAGGTGGTGAAAAAGGACTTTAATCTCTCTTCAGTACTTCTGTTTTCCATTCATGTGCTTTTGATATGTATTTTATCAGATTTGTGTGTGTGATGGACTCATGAGTTTTAAAAGGACAAGCTTTTTTAGTGAGGTTCACTTTTAGCTTGATGACTCCAACTTAATCAAAAGAAGATCATTACATTTCTATATCATAGTCATATTTTTATATACATAATCTGTTTCTTCACAGATATCAACAGATGCTCTCCCTGAAAGATAATATTTTAATAGTATTTCTGTTATTGTTCTGATTTATACATATATACATAGTCAAAACTCAAGGAACAAAAATAATTTTCTGTAATTCTTCCACATAGCCCAGTAATCTGCTACTGGGGGCAATTTTGCCACCACCACCACTGCCATGGGGAACATTTGGCAATATCTGGAGATGTTTTTGGTTGACACCGGTGATGAGGGAGCTATTGGCATCTAATGAGTAGAAGTCAGAGGTGATGCTAAATTTCTTAGAATGTACAGGGCAGCCCCCACCACAAACAGATATTCAACCCCAAATGTCAGTACTTAGTAAATTGAGAAACCTTGACTTAGAATCTCAAACTTGATTTGTGCTTCCTTTACCTTTTTTCTATGCCTTTTTATAATCATATATTAAAAGTATTTGTCATCTAAAATTTTTGTAACTGTCTCTTTTAATTTAAAAATATATCACAAACATTTACCATGTTCTAAATATTCCTCCAAGGCATGATTTTAAAAAATTGTCTTAATTTTTTTATTATGGACATTTTTAACATATGCAAAAGTAAGCAGAATAATATAATAAAATCCCAGATATCCATCATCCAGGTTCAACAGTTACCCACTCAGGGGCAATCTTATCTCATCTACATTCAACACTCACTGCCCTTCATATTATTCTGATGCAACTTCAATATATTATATTTTCATCTATACATATTTCAACATATATCTCTAAAAGATAAAGATTCCTTTGTAAAACATGATTTTGATAAAGACCCTATGATATTCTGTCTTATGAATGCATTATAATTTATTTAACTAAGAGTCTCCTGTTGGATTTTGGGGCTGATTCCAGTTTTTCCTCTAGAGGGTTTTCTTTTTCTCAGTCTCCACATGACATATTCTCCTTGTTCTACAGGTGAAGCAGACAGAGTGCAAACTAAGCAAAGCAAGAGTGAGCCCAAGACCCTTAATTTCATTAAACACTGAGTAACTGGTAAAGATTAATGTACATATCTCTTGCTAATTCTTTCCAATTACTTAGTTCATATAAATTCCCAAGCCTCGTTAATTATGCTGAAGTCAGGTAGTAATTTTGAACAGTGTTCAGACAAGGGAATTTTCCTGGTATAACCTTGCCTTCTCACACGGACTCTCGGCAGATTAGACCCTCAGCCTGGAGTCCATTCATTTTCTGCTCAGGCCTAATTGCTGCCGACTGGCTGCCACAGGTAACCTGGATAGACTGTGTTTAAGGAGGCAGAGACTTCGGAGAACAAATAAGGAAAGATTAATTGTTTGTTTTGTTCCCTCCCAAGAGAAATGAGGGTGCTTAATCAAGAAAAATAATTTCTTCTGGTGATTTGGCTTATTTGAAGAAAAGATAATTGTGTAAAGGTAGGTACAAAATGATGCCTTTTATAAGAAGTATTGCCACTTACCTACACAAGAGACAAGGATACAGGGAAATAAATGTAAGACACTGACGAAATGGATGAGGATGGCTCACATTTCTCATAGTAAGTAATCTGGCTGTTGGGCTTTTATTTGTACCAATAGTACTAGCTAGTGTTGTCATTTGTTTTGTCTGGATCTTCGAAAATCTAATCAAGGAGACAATAATGTAAAAAAAATCAACAACACTTTTCTAAATTGTTCTTAATTACTAGAGTACAAAGTGAGCTAAGTGTTGTGATGTTTCCAATTAAAGAACCTGTTTCAAGCAAGCGCTATTAAATCTATCTTTCTGCATCTGATAAATAAGCTATCAAAGAGTAGAGCAGATTAATTGAGAGCAATTAGTTCCAGATTTCTTATAATAGGTAACACGAACCAGCCTTGTTAATGAATCCAGCAGTTTTGATAGAGTAACTTTGTCACCTGTACCATCTAGCTAATTGAAAAAGAACACTTATAAAATGTTGTATTGCTTATAATTTTTAGTACCAAAAAACACTGTGTTCCCAAATCAAAAGTTATATGAGAAAGATTTTTGTTAGGTTCTAAGATAAAGTTGACCCTTAAATATGGAAAGGAGAAAGTGATTGAATAGAAAGTGAATAAAGAATAGAAGAAGTGAGAGAGTTGCAAATGCAAGAGTGTCTAGACCAGGTAGGAGTCAACAAACATTTTCTGCAAAGGGCCAGATAATAACTATCAGCCTTGGTGGACCATGGAGTCTCTGTTGCATCTATTCAGCTCTGCCATTGTAGTATGAAAACTGCCAAAGGCAGTACTTAAATGAGAGTGGCAGTGTTCCCATAAAATTTTATTCATAAAAATAGGCAGCACCATGACAAACTCTGGGTCCTGTAACTACTCGTGAAGAATGCTTTGAAAACTATTGCTTTTTTCTTTCTTTGCTTTGTGTATGTGTTATATTATACAAAAAAAAAAGTTAACTAAATTAAAGAGGCAGTAGGCCAGATTTGGCCTTTGGGCCCTAGTTTGTCAACCCTTGGACTAGAGGCTGGTGGCAGGTTGGGGTGACAGCAGAGTGGCACAATGGAAGGAGTGTGGTGTGGCTAAGAGCCCAAAACTCCACTTGCTGCTGTATAAACGAGGGTAGTTACTTAACCTCTCTGAGCTCTAGTCACCTTTTCTGTAAAAGAGGGACAAAAAGACATAGTTCAAAGACTTGCTATAAATCAGCTCCAGCTCCTGAAGCACCAGCCAGTTTCTGAAACATTACGGGCATTCAGTAAGTAGTAGCTACCATTTCTGCCTCAGATCTGAGCCATATTTGACATGTATCTTTTGTCCTCATTTTCCCTAACTCCCAGGATATCCCTCGGACCCCAGGGAGTCACAGAGATTCATTTCAAATCCAAATTATTTGCCCATGAAAATTAAATTAGAAAATGTTCGTAGCATTCCACTAATTAAGCTGAAACTATGACTTTGGGGCCATGCAAGGGCAAAAATGTTAAAGGTGAAACAAGGTTTACCTAGGAAGTTCCTGCAGAATCTTTTATTCATGCCTGCACGTGTTCACTCATTCACGAGGGGCGCCTCCTGAGGACCTGGGCCCGGACCAGACGTCCGGCAGGGTGCCCCACGCTTTCCACCTCGCCGCCCTCCCCATCCTCCCGGCTCAGCAGCAGCATCCTGCTGCCTCAGCTGCTGCGAGTCAGCCTGCCTAAAATCAGACCGTTCTGTCTGGGAGGCCGGGAGTGAGCCTGTCTGTGAAGTGCCTCGGTTTCCCTCAGTGGAGGAAGCAGTAGCCACCCGCAGGCGGGTCGGACCGTCTGAGGAGTGCGTCTCGCTGGGTCTGGTACCTGGGGGGCCATGCACAAAGCCGCGTCACGACAGGTCTCCAAGGTGGACCTTGAGCGATGACCCACTGGGCTGCAGGAAGAGTACTGACACTTGCCATTAATTTTTATATTTTTCACCTGGAAAAAGAAATGAATTAATACTGTGCATACCCATTCTGGCCGTTTCTTGCATCGTGATACGGGACTCGCCACAGCCCCTGACTGCGGTGCCCTCACCAGTTCCATGTGGCCTATTGCAACTTTTTTCTTTTTTCTTTTTTTTTTTTTTTTGCATGGGAAGGCTCCGGGAATCGGACCGGGTCTCCGGCATAGCGGGCGAGGATTCCGCCACGGAGCCAGCGTCGCCCCGCCCGGCTCATTGTAATGTGTAGAGCCCGACATCGGGTGGGATTAGCTAAACTTCCCCGCGGACACAGGGGGGCTTAAAACGATTCCTGCAAAGAAGCTGCAAAGTGAAGAAAAACTAGGATACTAGGTGAACGGGGAAGCCCAGGCTGTAGGCGGTGCCCCGGCTGCCCTGCTCGACCTGACCAGTCAGAGTAAAGCCCCTCTGCACCTACAGTGGGGACGGGACTGGCCTAGGAGGAACACGAGCCAGAAGAGAACATTTTGAAGAGGGGTGCTTGGAGAAGTTACCACCGTTGTGGGATTTGCTGCCAGAATTAATGTGTGTAACCTACACAACTCTCTCTGCCTCCTTTAAAATGGGAAACAGTTGTCTAGCCTGTTCAAAAATCTTTCATAGGAAGAGGTTTAGTGAGTCTTGGACCATTAAAATATATATATATATATATGTATATATATATACACATAACTGGGATATGTGGTGTGTGTGTATATATATATTTATATATATATAAAAATGTAGCATCTCCCCTTTATTCTGTAACTGGGAAAGAAGGAAATTTCTTGGCTAAATCTCACACAAAGTCAATTTTGCGTTATTGGTAGATAGAATTGAAAAAAAATGAGGATTATGATTTAGTGTGGCCTTCGTATCTACTTGTCTTTGTGAAAAGCTGTTTTCAACGATAGCAGCCATTATAGCCAGGTATTTATGAAATAAACTGAATTTACAGTCTACCCTTGAGCATGATGAAGGACAGTTGCTGTGTTCAAACTTAATGAAGCCTGTTCAGCCACATTATTCTCATGTTAACATATCATTATTTTTAAGTTTTTAGCAAAAGCAGAAAGGTTTTTTTTTTGTAAGAGAATAAAATTACTTTTATTTAAATTAGTATTTCATCTTCATATTATTTTAAAATTCCTTTAGGGTGGAATGTTCTATATGATATACAATTAAAGAGTACTACCTTTCTATCATGCATGACTAAATAAATATGCCTATGTTAGGGTGAGAGCTCAACCTTTTTTCGAGAAGGGGTGATGAGAAACGTTTGGGAGACACTGCTGTGAGGTGCCATGGTCTTTAGTGGAACCCCCCGCCCCATCTGTGTTTTATGTAAGCAAAATAACGTAGTGCAGTTTTTAGTCTTTAAATATTCTTCCCATGCTACTCCTTTATAATTTATTAACTAAAGTGTCTGTTTCTAAAAAACATTTTTAAAGGCCTTTCCCAACTCAGGAGTTAATGACCTTCCACCTTGCCTTGGGGAGCACAGGTAGCACCCTGCCTCAACCCTTGAATCCAGAATGAATTCTAATTGTGACAATGAAATGAAAAGCTTAAGAAGTCTAATACTTTTAAACATGTTCTCCGGCTTTGCCTTCCCTACTTTTTCTTGTCTCCAATTTCAGAACATGCATTGAGTTTTCAAAAATATTTCTTTACTTTTTTTCCTGGAGGATACTTGCTTCCTTGGTGAGATTTGTAGCTTTAGTCCCATTTTTCTTTGTTCCCCAGCCCTCTCGGTGGCTCAGGATGACTTGTCACTGATTCTTGTCACAGAGTGCCTTTCATGTAGCAGATACACAAATAAATTGATTTTTTCCCCTTTTCTCCCTCTTACTCCTGGGCTGGGTAGGGCAGCGGCATCAGAACAGTGCAGATTTGATCTTGGCACTCTGCTCATTTCCCTCCCTTATTATTTTAAACCATTTGCAATAGGAGAATAACTGTGGATTCCTCATTCCCCACTGAGACCTTCTTTATTTCCACACATATAACTAAATTCCATCATCATTCCCAAGGCTGCTCCTTGGGCTTACCCTTCTGTTAGAGTCTCTCTCCACAAAGCCTATCTTATACCATTTTGGAAAACTCTTTGGCCATTTTTAGGTCCCTTTATAAAATCGCTCTTGTTACTAAAATCAGTGCCACAGCTCTGCCTTGGAAGCCGTTCATGATTGGTCAAGGGAACGCTTTCCTTTTTGGTCATTCCTACTGCTGTTATCATAGTTTAGGGTTTTGTTGCTTTTCTGAAACATGGCCATGGTAATATCTCACTAGTTTTGGCTCCTCTAGATCCCCTTGATTAGATTCTGGAGATTATTCTTTCTCAGCTTCATCTCTAATCATAATATCCACCTACCTAAAAACTCTTTCCTGGTTCCTTATTAAGTACCAAACTGTGACATTCATAGATGAGGCATTCAGAATCCTAACCCGGTATAGCATGCCTCTTCTTTGCTAGCCGTACCAGTCTACTAACTCTACTCTTGGCTGGGCCCCTGTGTTTATCATAAGTAGTACCTGATACATCATATTTTGTTATTTCTGTTTACCAAAGCACCCCACAAGGCTCATTTCCAATGTCCCTCTTTCATGGGCCCTTTCTTGTTCTCCACACCGAGATGTGGTCATCTTTTGAACCCTAAAGCAATTATCCCATCACATTTTACCTTCTGTTATTGCTGTTAGGGTATCATCTTATCCTGCAGACAAGGTTACCAATCCTCCATGCTGCCCATCTGGGCTCCCCCCAGCATCTCCTGACTTTAGCTCAACCCAGCCTGATCTCTGTCCCAGGACAGCCAGGTAGTTTGTTTTTAATGATATTTAATATTATTTTAACCCCTTCTTTTGTTTGCTGAAAATGAATTTATATGTTTTTGTTCCTCTCTGATAACTTGGAACATAATGTTAGAGTCCAATAAAACCAATATCTTCTTCCTTTATGCATATTTCTGTATATCAGATACTCTGAGTTTGTAGTGGTATTTCTATATTCCTTGACATATGCAACTTTAAAATTTGGCTGCAAATTTTTTTTTTAAATCTTTGCAACAAAAAAAAACACCATTAATTCAAATGAGAAAACAATGAGGCTGTGAAAACTGTGCAATACTGCATATGACCAAGATCTAACTCCCATGATATGCAAAGAACTTTTACAAATCACTAGGAGAAAGACTCTGATAGGAAAATGGGCAGAGTCCATTCATTTAAAAAATATATAAATTGGTCTGTAAATAAGAGAAAAGATACTTCATTCTTAAACAGAAAACTGTAATTTAGAACAAGATAATTTATACATTTGCCAAAATTAAAAAAAAGTGTCCCCATTGTTGATAAGAATATAAAAAAATAAGCATCCTATACACCTTTAAGGCAATTGCAAATTGCTGCAGCCTTTTGGGAAGGCAGTTTGGCAGTTCCCTCTCTATGAATTTATCTTACTCTTGCATATTTGGGCTATGCTATTTGTAAGGGATTTGCATTGCAATATAACTTATAATTATTAATGTTGCTCAACAAAAGAGGAATTGGTTTAAAGAGTATTGGAATATCCTTACGGTAGAAAGCTATACAAAATACTCTGTACTAGTTTAAAAGAATGCTGTAAATTTACATGGACTGGTATGTAAAGATATCCAAAACCTATGAACTGACAGATATAAATATGGAAGTTCTTCAGAGATAAAATGTTTTCAAAATAATACTTTGTTTTATGATTGGTAGCATTCATCATTAGAGCTCTGTGAAGACCATAACTCAGTAAAGACTTACAGTCGATCATAGAACAGGCAGTTGGCAGATCTTTTAATCTTTCCATGGTCAGAATTTTTAAAGCCTTCTTATACTCGTAAGAAGTCTAAATTATTTATTCTCATAACCACAACTTTCTGTTGTTATTTTACTTATTGGCAAGTCAGATCACATGAGCTTAGTACCGCGGCTATATTATCACTCTCCAAATAAGAGAATTTACTATAGAACTACAGGGGTGAAAGTCACTCTTTCAGATTGACAGTATTTATTTTTCATTGGCACAAAAAAGAAAGGTTGCTAAGCATCCCCGTCAGATTCTGCCAGCCCTTTACACCAGTAATTGCATTGTTCCATGTCTTTATCGAGGAATCCCTTGCCAGTGAATTTTTGGGAGGAACAAGTGTCAAAGAAAAGAAGCCACAATGAAGTACCCGTGATTGAGCAAAGATTACACCGCTCAGGTCATTCTACAAAAACTTGTCAGTTTGCTGCCCAAATAAATGCCTGGAGTGCGTAAAACATGGAGCACAGTGACCCCAGGAAGAAAAATCAATTGCAATTCATATTTCATATGTCTATAATTGCTTGTGAAAGCATGGCAGTGATTTGTTTGCAGGGCAGCTTTTCCTCTCCCGTTGTTTCTTTTCTCCTCATTTCTAATGGTCATGTCTTTCACATGCTCTGATTTACAGTGAAGCAAAATTTGGGCTTTTTTCTTGTCCGTGTTACCATTCTTGTTAATCCAGCGCTGGACTGGATTTGATCTCTGTGTTGAACTGTAGACAGGCATCGATCATGCACTCACTAAAAACAGCTATTTTGCTTTGGAGATTCTTGAAGGTTTGGGTGGTGTACTTTGTTTTACTAGAAAGGGAGAGAGGGGTATACGGAAGGAATAGTTTTCATCAGAAAGTTATTCATTTGTTAGGGTTTTAAGCATCAAAACTGCATTTTATTTGTGATTGTTATCTTAAATGCTTTCTCATCAGGACAGGAGACCTACAACATCTGAAAAATTTGAAAACTGCCAAATCTACCCATCCTATCAACCGTCTATCTCTCTCCAAGCCCTCAAACTCTTTCTCGTAAGAAGCTTCATTTGGATTTGTAGCCCTTCTGTGAACTGAGATGTTGTAGGGATGGAGAAAAGCTTCTCACTTTATGGATTACTGTTAGGTCAACAAAACTTTGGCAGCATTGATTAACTTGACAGTGAGTACAGCAGTACATTTATCACTTATGGCTGTGCTGTAGAAAATCTAATAAGAGGCAAACAATTCCCTTTAGAGCAGTAACAGGTTCACTGTGGCTAACGGTGCATGCACTGGAAATTTCTGCCTTTAAATTATACCCTTGCTACTGGTTGGGTCATTGACTCAAAGCTACTGCACGCGTATAGTCATGCTGTTGTTATTAATTTTATCACAATTATTTGACATAAATAAATATTTAAATCATTAAATAATTGTAGTGCTTTTAAATCTGAGTATGAAGTAGATTCAGTTCCAGGTTGATGATTTTAAAATAATAGCTGGAAAGAGAGAGTTCTATTGTTTGAGCTCTTATGAAGCTAGGAACGTCACAAGGAAATTACTTCCCACAATCAATGCTGTAGAACTTAGCTTTTTTTGAAACAGAGAACTTTGGGAAAATTTTAGTCTCAGCTAAACTCTTTGTAAAGAAAAATATTTATAATAGTCTTTGATAATATTAAATGACATTCAAATGTGTCAGGAATTTGGTGGAATTTTTCATTGTTTTTTTCTTCCTATTAATTTATCCCATTAAGACTTTAATATTTGTTTTCCTTCCTTCCACATATTAAATAGCATTATTGATTTTCCACACCTGTTCTTTAGATCTTTAACAGTGTACTTAGATGCTGTTTTCACATAGGTAAAAAAAAAATAGGACAAATAAGCTTATTAGCTAACATACTAATGTTTAGAGAGGTATGTGTGAATGTGATGTACTCAGTAGATCAGGGCAGAGAACAAAAAGGATATGTTTTTGAATGGTGTTGTCATAGTTTTCAGGAAATCTAAAGAGTGTTTGATTAATATGTAATGCTTGTCACTTTTATAGCATACAGAAAATCTGAAAATGTGCTAAAAGAAAGGCCATCTTCTCAGGGACAATTCTCATTTCACATGACCATGTTTTCCTTCCTATTAAACTGCTAGACTTTCTAGAAAGATATCTAATTTATTTTATTTTAGTTTATTCTCCTGCTACCCTAAAATTCGCAGTTCAGCTGGAGAGATCTGGTTGAAATGGAAAATTTTCCAGTTTTTTTAGTGCTGTATATTTTGCTAGAAAACAGCCTTTAACGGAGGTCTTTCTTACACTAACGTCTGTGAGATTATGTAGTTTTCTTTGTTGGGAGGAAAGTATTCTGCCGGAATCAATTGTCAAGAGGTTTAATATAACAGGGCAGCTTGTGGTATGACTAAAAGAAAGACTGTGCACAAGAAATTCCCACAGCAGTTTGTTTTCAGAAGAAAAACTGGGTTCACCTGAAACATGAATGCATTGAAAACCAGGACTTATTAAGGCAGAGCTTAGAAAGAACCAAAGGGGTTGCTGTCCAAAGATCTATGTCAGTGACCTTATCCGATCTGTCTTTGAGATTCTAAAAGGCATACAAACCAAAATTACTTTTTTTGAGCTTGGAAAAATACTGGCTTGAATCAGTAACATTCAAGCCTGATGATGTTAGTGTTTCATTTAATTCAGTGAGACTGTATTCTCCTTGTTAGTCTGTGGAGCAAACATAATGTATCTCCTTTCTAAAATGATCTTTTCTGAAAGAGCTACCTCTACCTCTCTGGATTTTGCAGGTTACAATAGGGGGACCCCCACCACTTGCCCTAGTGAACAGAGGCTAGGTATTGATTACCTATCACGCTGGCATCAGAACTACTCTTAGGATTCAATTTTTTTGTTGTTTTGCATATTTTATTGATCAGAGTGGTAAATGAGCATCAAGCGTGCAAGAAGACGATGAATTGTTTACTTGCATAAAATAACCTTTCAATAAGGGAAGATGCATGGCTTACACTTTGGTTCTGTTCTGCAGCCCGAGGCAGATGGCATTCAGCTGCTATCGATTTGCTTCTGTAGTTAAGGAGCAGCCTGCAACCCGGCATGCCCACTGCATTGTGAAGAGAGGTGTAGATTTGAGGGTCAGAAGCAAAGCCAGGAAGGGCTGATGAGCCCTCTCCAAAATCCTAATGAAAAAAAAAATCCTGTTTGGAAATCATGCATATCTGCTCAATGGAAACTTGAATTAATGATAATCACATGTGGTGGGGGACCCCGTTGTGTACTGTTGTTCTTAGAGAAAGAATATTTGTGGTCATCACTAATGCAAATGTCTCCAGTGAATAACAAATAGAGTAATAATCCCAGCATACTAATTTTAAGCATGTTACCTTTAAAGAAAACTAAATAAAGCCATTCCCCCACTCCGGGGTACAATTAGGTAATCCTCAGATATACCATGTTATACCCCCTGGTGAGCCTTCTGGCCTGGGAAGAAGTGCAGCTTACATTGGGATGACAGCCTACCTTTTATTTGTCAGTTGCACCACCTCCACTCATACCATCCACCCATATCCTTTGTCAACAATCACATTTGGTTTGGGAATGTCTTTCCATAATAGGAGTTACAGATGTTGAATTTGCAAGTATTTTCTCTTGAAGCAGC
>PVIY010041190.1:0-21811 GCA_004026745.1 Myrmecophaga tridactyla
CTCACTGCATCCCTTCCTGGCCGAGGAGGCGCGGCCGTGGGACGAGCTGCTGGGGGTCTTGCCCCCATCCCTGTGCGCCCAGGTGGACTGCAGCCCTGTGAATGGCCGCCGGGGCTTCCTGCTGCTGCTCACGCTGCTGGTGCTCACCTGCCTGGCGCTTGCCGTCCTGGCCGTCTACCTGAGCGGTATGGAAGGCGTGTGGCACCAGTGGGCACCAAGGGGAAGGAAGTGGGAGCTGCAGGCCTTTTTGTGCAGTTGGAGGGTGCAGCTGCTCAGGCAGCGGCAGTGGAGGGGGGATTCCTAGGCGGCCCCTGGTGCTGGGCTGGGTCGAGTAGGGAGGGGTCACTGGGTAGCACATGGCCTGACAACCACCCCCCACCCCTGCCGCTCATCTGCAGTGCTGCAGAGTGAATCCCTGCGCATGCTGGCGCACACACTGCGCACTCAGGAGGAGACGCTACTCAAACTTCGGCTCGCTAGCCTCAGCCAGCTGCGGAGACTCAACTCCAGCCAGGCCCAGATGCCCAGTTGAGGTGCTGCCAGGACCTGGGGCCTGGGTATATGAGGGTGGAATAAAGAGGCCACTGGCAGGCATCTCTTCCCTGGCTGCTACTATGGCTAAGCTACTTCCTTGGAGAGATTTTTATAAAGAATCCAATCTGACCCCACAGCTACCTCCCTCTCCTGACCTCTTCCAGCTAGACCTAGCCAAGCCTGATGCTAAGACCTGGCTTTGGGTTTCCAAGGTCAGAGGAGGGGGCACCAGCTCATGGCCCAGTCAGCACCCCTGAACACCCTTAAATAACAGGTCAGAAGTCCAGAAATAGCTGTCTCCCACTTGATTACCTAACCTTGGCCAGGTCTCCCAGTGGGAGTCCAGCCTCAGCTCCCAAAGACAGGTTGGGTTCTGAGTAGGAGGGGTTCACCCTTAGAGGGCAAAGATGAGATGGAGGAGACCTAGCTGGGCCCAAGTCTAGAGTGGTGAATTGGGAGGGGCGGGGGCAGGGAGAAATATCCAGGGGCTAGGACCACATAAGGCTGAGCATTCTGTTTAATTATCTCTAATAATCTTATAACAATCAGCACATATATCCATTCCAGGTAGCCTTACCTCCCCATCTGCTGCCCAGAGGCTCTACTGGCCCCTCCCCAAAAGAAGTGGGTCACCCTAGGGGAGCAAGGGCTGGAAGAGAAAGGAAAGGACAGTCCCATCACCCTCACCACATGCCCCTGCCTGTCCCACAGCCTTAGGGAAGACACACTGCTGGCTCAGCCTAAGACAGGGCAGGAAGAAGCCAGAGGGCTGTGTGCAGGGGTGAAGAGCCAGGGTTCCAAGTGATCTGGCACCCAGCTCTCCACTCCCGTGTCTCTTTTTGGTTTTGTCATTAAAAAAATAAAGCGATAATCACTGGTAGAGACCAGTCGTCGCACTGTCTTCTGTTAAAAATATGGGTGAGGGTGTGGACAGCATCCTTTCCAGCTGGTCCTGTTCACGGGATGTCCGCCCGCTTGTCCCGCACGCGGTTGCGTGCTTTGGTTCGGGCTTTGAAGGCAGCAGCGTTGTACAGGTGCTGTGGAGGGAGGGGGAAGGGAGAGGAGTAACATGTTGAGCTGGGGATGCCACGGCCTAGGGCTCGAAGGCTCTTCCTGAAGAGCTCCAGGCCCCAAGGCAACAGGGGGATAGAGGGAAAGTAAAGGTGCCCAAGGGTGCAGACCTTCTCAAAGCGTGGGATCTTGCAGGCTTTCAGGGCAGTGGTGTCCAGCACCAGCACAGGGCCCAGGCTGAAGATGTCACGGAGTAGTTCATTGTTCTGGAAGTAAAAAATGGTGGTGAGCTCAGGTAGGTCCAAAGCAGCCCTGCCTGCCCCACCCTGTCCGCCCCCCACCTGGAGGTGGTGGTGCATGCCCGAACCCAGGACATCCTTGAAGGCAGCATAGATCCGGCGCCGGGCCCAGCTGTCCACATAGAGCGCCTCAAGCCCGAAGCGCACTGTCTCTTCTTCGCACTCACCGCCCTGCAGGGTGGAGGGGGCGCAGGTGAACGGGCTGGGCTGGTGTGCCTGGGGACGCACCTCGCTAGCGCACACATGTTACTACCCACACCTCAACAAAGTGCAGCACTGCACGGAAAGTAGAGCGCTGGCGCCGGCGGTCAGCCTTGGCACGGTACTTGTTGCTGTCAGTGGCCAGGGTACGTAAGGTGCTGCAGAGGGCCTCCATGTCCTCATAAACGAAGTCCTCCTGCAGTGGGGTGACGGAGCTCTGCTGGCTCTTAGCATGGGGAGGATGTCCTAATCCTCCCCCTGGGAAAGCCCTTCTCTTTTTCTTTGCCTGGTTTCCCTAAACCCCTCCTTGGCCCCCGGCATGTGAGTCTATGTTAGGATCACCTCCCTTCACACTAGCCTAAGGCTTCCCTGCTCTCTGTGTCATCCCCTTCCTCCAGCCTGGGATGGGCAGGTGGCATCAGTAGGAACCCTCCCCAGCCCCATCTCTCGCACCTCAAGTTCCCGGGCGAGCTCAAAGAGCAGGGCGATGGTTTCGCCGGCAGCGATCCGCAGGCTGACACTCTCGCTGGACAAAAGCTGGGGCAGTCGGGGCAGGTGCCTGGTAAAGGGGTGGGATGAGCTGTGTGGGGGTGTGTGGGCATTTCCTCACTTTTCCCCTCCTCCTGGCAGACAGCTACCTCTACCTTTCGAGCACGTGGCTGACGTGGGTGCTGGGGCAGATGGTAAGTAGCAATGCCCAGGCCTTCAAAGCAGCACAAAGCAGGCCATGCAGGCTGGCAGGGGCCATAAGGGCTGTGGAGCCACCCATGCCACAGGCCCGGCTGAAAACACCTTCCAGGCAGGTGAGGCAAGAGACCAGGTCCTAAGGACAAAGAAAAGCAGATGAGTGCTCAAGGGCAGAACGGGGGCCTTTAGGCTCTATCTCTTGCTCCCTGAGGCTGGTCACTCACCTGGATGTCGGCAGCAGCCACATAGCAGCCCAAACCAAGAGCAGATGCACACTGTGGGAAGATGGCAAAGCTGGGCCATGGCCAGGTGCGTGCCTGATTCCCAGTGGTGGGACTCACACCCCTCAGAGGGGAGAAGCCTGGTGGCAGGTGGAACCAACCACTCCACTTAGGGATCCAGGGAGAGGGGGTTATGGGGCATGGGAACACTCACATGGAGCCGAGCAGCAGGGCTGGCTGTGCCATCGCTGAGGACAGAGACTAGCAGGGGCTGCAGGCTGTGGAACAGCTCCTCACCCTTGGGCCCAGGGCCCAGTTGTATGCAGAGCAGACCCAGCAAGGCAGCAGCCAGGGCCTGCTCCTCGCCCTTCCCTGCGTGAACGCTTTCCAGTCAGCCCATGCAAGAAGGGTCAGCACCTGCCCAGCTCAGGTCCTCCCCACAGCCCCACTGCCCCATACTGAACCTTTCTTGAGGCACTTTTCCAGGGCATCGGCCAGTGTAAGGTGGCGCTCCAGCAAGAAGTCAGGGTATAGGCGGGATGCCAGGGCTAGGCGCAAACTCTCAAGGGCACCTTGCCGGGTCTTGGCACTGGGGGGCAAAGAAGGATCCCGTGGGATAGCCATCCCTGTGTCAGAGCTGGCATGGGTTGAGCAGGACGCGAGTGTAAGGGCTGGCTGGTGGTGAGGCGTACCTCTTGTCCGTGAGGCAGTCCACATACTCCTTTAGCTTCTCCTCGAGGTCTTCCTGCTGGGCCTGCTCATCCACGATGTCACCGCCTGCAAGGCCAGCTTGTCAGCTCCACTTCCTACCCTTTTCTGCTAAGCCCCTGCTAAGCTTCTACCACTCTCACACTCTCACCGAGGTTGTCCTCTGCTGTGATGCTGAGAAGGCTGGGGCATTCACTGGTGGTGCTGCGTGCCTCACTGGCTGCCTCATCCTCACTGGAACCTGAGTCAGCTTGGGTACTGCTCCGGGCACCTGGACAGGGTAGAAAGGGGCACTCAGTCTGCCTCCACTGAAAAAGGTTAGTTGGGGGTGCCTCACCCCAGCCTCATGACCCCACAAGATAGAAAGTGGTCCTATTGAGAGATGAGAAAACTGAGGCTGGGGCAAGCAACAGAGGCTGGCCCAAGGGATACTGAGTCAGGAAGCAGAAAAAAAGGGAGGGAAGGAGGGTCTATTTGCTGGATGGTATCAGGTAACAGGTGTTGCGCAAGAACACCCTGGCAGACTTGGTGGATAGTGCCCTCTTGAGGCCAGAAGCTGCTTATAGGAGGAGTCTGGGAGGTAGGTAGAGGCAGGAGGGGCTGCATACTCCTCCTGTAGCCTAGCCCAGAACAAGGGCATCTCTAGGCAGATCCTGAGGGAGCTTAGCCACCAGCCCAGATTATGTCCATAAAGAGGGCAGGGTGCTGGTCAGGGGCTTAGATTCTAGTCTGGCAGACCAGGGTTCAAATCCTGGCTCTATATCTTAACAGGTATGTAACTGGTCAGGTGACTAGCCTCCTGAGCCTCAGTTTCTCTAACTGCAAGCCAGAAATGCAAAAGTACCTGTTTCAGGTGTGTGTGGGAGGGGGAGTAGGGAGGGGTAGAGACAATGACCAAACAATTTACTTGTTATGCTCTTTTGTGGACCGACAATCTCACTAGGCCACCTGTCAGCCCTATCCAGGGTTTAATCATACTGTCCTCTGAGCCTCCCCCACCCCCACTTTAGCCATGGGTGGATGGATGCACAACTTCTTCCTGGCCCTGGGAGTAGCAGCAGAAAGTCAAGTGGCCCCCAACTGCATGAACCCCTGAAGACAGGGGGTGTCAGGGTCAGTAGAGTTGAAGTATTCCTGTGAAGGGGCTCTGCCCAGGATGAGAGGCTGACATGGCAAGGGTCGCTGTTGCAGTAGAGTTCCAGGCAGATTCTGGTCACCACGCAGGCCCTCCTTCTCAGGAACTACTCTCCCTGCCTGAGGGACAAAGTCCTCTCTCACTACCCCACCTGCCAAAGCAGCCTAGTCTTCCCTCCGATGTTTCACCATGGCACAGTCCCTTTCAGCCACCAGGCATTTGCACAACTTGTTCATGGATGGATGGATGAGAGTGGATGGATGGCACTCTCTACCCCACCTTCTCAGAATTCACTCAGAAGGCCCTCACCTGGGAAGCCTCCCTGGTCCCTAAATCTGGGGCCGACACCACTCAGTGAACAAATTTCAGTGCCAGACCCTCCAGGAATGTCACTACTCACTAAGATGTCCCCCAACCCAAGGCCCTTCAGGGCAGTGTTGAGATCTGGGTTGTGTCCCACAGGTACCCCATCCCAACACAGTAAACATATGTGTTTACCGCACTGGGACACACTTCTGGTGAAGGCTGATAAGTGAGTTCCAGAACTGCTCAGACTCCAGGGTGTGGACTCCCTGCACACCCTCTGGGGCCAGGCTCCCCTTCCCCAGGCCTGAACCCTGCGGCTTCCTGATCGCCCCTTCCCTCGGTTCTCCCGGGTCAGGCTGGGCTTCCCAAGCCTCCCACAAAGGTCCTCGCCCAGTCCAGTGAAGGATCAGGGCTTGGTGAAGGGGTCGGTTTCCAAACCTGTTCAGCTAGTTTGTCCACCTCAACCGGCAACTGGGGTGGAGGAGCAATAGTCAGAGAACAGGGTCCAGGCAGGTGGGCAGCACGCTCAAGTTGGGCGCACACGTGGCCGCAGTCTCCCGGGGCACGTGCCAGCCGCGCAGCAGTTCCAGGAGGCGGCTCCGGCTGGTCGGGAGGTGGCTCTATCCTGGGACCCACGGGGATACCGACGGGGATCCACACAGGATCTCCGCAAACCGCCCAACAGCCGTCCCGCGCCCCGCACTCACCCCCTCCGCGGCGCTGGCGACCCTTGCGGGGTGCGTTACCCTTGCGGGCGCGGGGCATACCGGAAACCGGGCACGCAGGGCGCGGGGTCAGGGGCCAGGCGGGCGAGGGCTTAGGACTAGCGAGACGCCGGCCGGTGCGCGGCGCTGAGACCTGGGCAGAAGACAGGAGCCACACGCCACGCGCGCCACCATCTTCGCGAGGCGCCCCGCCCTGCCAAACGGGCCGCCGGGAAGGCGAGTTCCAGGCCATTCAGCTGAGACCGTCATCCACGCGGCCGAAACTACTATTCCCAGGGGGCTGCGCGCGCAAGGTACCTCTGGGTGCTAAGCACCTCGGGAACTGTAGTCTAAGCCTAGGGCCCGTAAGCCGACGACGCTCTAGGGGAACTATGCACCCACAATGCCCTGCGGGCTCCCCCCCCCGCGACTCCTGCACGACATGTGCAGTATGGTTAAGTCTGAAACTGCCCCTCCGAGTCGCCCCCCACGGCAGGACCTGCATCTGTGGGCACTTGTGGCAAGGCCCTCACGACCGGGCCTGCAGAACCACCCCGGTTAGGGGACCATGAGAGGGGCATGGAGCTTGGTAGAAAAGGGGAACAGACAAACCTCAGGCAGCAAGAGAAAAAGTGAATTTATGATGAAAGCAGAGTATAGGCAACAACTTAGCAGGCCCAGAGCTCGGCCAAGATCTTCTTGACCACCTGTCCCTGGACAGATTTCCTGTGATCTCCCCAAGGACCCAGTCAGATGCAGGAACAGAGAGCCCTGGCTTGGCAACCCTAACCAGCTGGAACCCTGGCACATGCTGGGGCTGCTTCCTCATCTTGAGAGGTCAGGTAATCTCAGAGGGCTACTGCTTTTAAAATCTTGGAGGCATTTTCTCCCCCTTCCACCCCCTCAGGGAACTTTGTATGTGGGAAGGTTGACTGTGAGCTGAATAGGGCAGGGATGGAACAGGGCTAGGCAAGTGGCAGCAGGGACAAGAGGAGTGATAGGTCAGGGGCAGGTGACTCCTGGCCTTATGCTGCCTCCTCAGGCCTTGGCCTGGGTTCCTGGCAGCTCGGACCAGTCCATCCTGGGTAACAGCGGCAGCTGTAGGACTCCCACGCTCCAGGGCCGCCATCTGGCTGCAGGTGCAGAAAGGCTTCCAGCCTTCCTGGGTTTCTCTGGGCACAGCGTCCATGGCCATGACACTGTTGGAGACTGCAGGCCATGGCTGCTCTGGTCACATTGGTCACATAGGGTCCCAGGATGTGCACCACATAATCGTGGAGACGCCAGCACTCCTTCTGAGGAAATGGGGGATGGGGCTGGGCTAAGGCTCCTGCTCCCTGGCCTGGACGCCTGGCCTTTCCCCACCAGGGACCCCAGCATGGGCTATGTGGTAGGCTAGAGGGGGCAATGCTCACCTCAGAACTGGAGAAGCTCAGGTCTCCCCAGAGTACCACGCCAGCAGCCCCTAGTGCTGCACTCACACCCATGGTCTGCACGAGGTCATCCTGCAGGAGAAAGCTGCTCAGCCAGGTCCAGACTGGCCAGGTCCATCTGGGCCCACCTTTTAAGAAGTTCACTGCCATGATGTGATTCCACCTCCAAGGTAGGGCCCCTTGGCATTAAGCCTCTGGATGGCCCCTTGGGCCCTCCATTCAGGCAATGTCTCCTCTCACACCAGGGCTCCAAAGGCTTGACTTTGCCTTTCCCCATCAGGATCCTCCAGAGCAGAACCATGCCTCCCTCATTACAAGCCCCAGGGCAGTACCTCCCCTCAGATATCCTTGGGCAAGATCTCTTCAGCTCTTTCTAGGGTGGAACCCTCCAATCAGACCCCTAAGGCCTCAACTTCCACTCACGTGGGACAGGAAGCTCCCAGAGCTGCGGTGTGTGAGACGGGCATAGGCCAGGACGGGCAGGGGATGTGGGTGCCCAGCACGGGCCACCCGGAAGGCTTCCTCCAGGCGGTGTTGGACAAAGATCTGGTGATGGGCAGGCGGCAGCTTGCGGGGGAGGTAGATGCTGGGGAAGAGGGCACTGGAGGCAGCCCAGAGCCAACGAAGCCGGGTGTTGCGTGTGAGCGTGGCTGCGTGGCAGCGGCCTGTGTAGTTGGAGGCCCTACCGGGCCAGCCATTGCCACAGGCTGGGAAGCGATAGAAGCCCCAGAGCCCATGGGGCTGCAGAGCCCGGCCCAGCCACAGTGTGTCCTCCATCAGTGCTCGGGCTGCCTGCTCAAAGCCAGCCCGGGCCTCATGGAGCTGCTCCTGGGGATCCAGGTGGGGAAATACCCGTTGTGCCCAAGCCCATGAGGCTGCTCTATAGACCCTCCGGCGACCCCAGTTCCCAGCCCACAGTGGAGACCACTCTTCCCAGTCCAGCACTGCCAGGCCAGCAAAGCCTGGTGCTAGGCTGTGGTGAATCTGGCGAGCAGCCCGCAACAGGTGGTGGTCAAGGGACACTGCCTGGGGAATGCCCCCATGGTAAGCTGTGCCCCTGGGCCCAAAGTAGGGATAAAGGCCAAGCCGGTTTTTGTAGAAGATGGTGATGTTCTGGCCACGGAATTGCTGGTTGCGGTTGGTTGTGATGCCCAGGGCCTCAAGTGGCAGGTGCACGCCAAAACGAGCCTTACAGCGTGCTGAGGGTACATTCCACAGGACCAAGAAGGGGTGTTCGGGGGCCCATGGTGGGGGCTGGCCACAACCCAGGCACAGGGTTATTCCTAGCACCAAAGCTGGGCTTAGCTGCATGGTCATGTTCCAGGAATGGAAACCTGCAGGAGAGATGGTGGTGAATTTAGAGGCCACAGCCATGGCCATACTTCCCAGTCCCTCCCCATGAGGATCGAGGTGCTGGAGAAAGCATGGTTCCCAGGGTGTCCCACAGGCCTCAGAACAGCCATATCCCAAGCTGGCCTGGGCAGCTCCCCTCCCTTGTTCTCCATCTCTGCCATGGCACCACTGTGTTTGCTGACCAACCCCCTACCCTCCAGCTCAGACAAGCCCCCTCTCCTCTGTTCCCTGCCCCAGAAACACAACCTCTAGCTTCTTGCCTCAACACTCAGGTCTCTGCTGTGATATCACCTCCTGAGAGGGCCTCTGACCTCCCAGAGCCTCTGTACTCCCCTGTCCCAGCATGGATCCAGCCACTGCATGCCTGTCTCCTTGCCTATCTGTCCTACCGTCTCTGTATTGTTCCCTATTGCCTATGCCCAGCCCAGGGCCTGACACTGTGGGTGCTCAGTGAATGTGAAGAGTGAGGGAACAGGGAAGGAAATAGCCACTCTGCTTCCTGTCTCCCAGGCCTGGCAGGGTGGAAGCAGCAAAGAGCATGTGTCCCTCTGTCCAGGGTGTCAGGTGGAGCTGGTGGTTCATTCAGGGACTGGGGTCCTGATACAAGGCTGTAGGTGACGGTGGACACCAATAAATAAACAGCCACAGCCACACCTAACAGAAGCCTTTATTTAGCCACACTGCTCAGAGCCATGGGGGCACCTCCTGGCCCAACTGGCACGCAAGAATAATGTCCAGGCTTCAGCCATCCCCAGGAGCTAGGGCCTGAGATATGGCCAGTGGGTTGAGGCTAGTACTGACCCAGAAGATGGTGCCTTACTCTAGGTGACTCTCAGATGTCCTTCTCCATCCAGAAGATGGGGCAGCCCCTCAGGTCTCGGTATTGTGTTTCTAGCAGGCTTTGTGGAGGGGGTCCTGCCACGGGTAGAGGTGGGGTGGTTAGGGGCTTAGGGAGGGGAGGAGGTGGTGGCAGTGGGGGCCCTTTCAGGGCTCTTGGGGGAGGCTGGGCAGTCAGGCTGGGGGCCTTGCAAGGCAACTGGGGAGAGGTGGCCCTGGGGAAAGTACTGAGCAGAGTGGTGGGCAGCTTTCGGCTAGCAAAGACCAGGCCCTGCACAGGCTCGCCGAGCTGGTAGCCCAGGTGGGCGTAGAAGTACAGCTGGTCATGAGTGGAGAGGTGCAGCCGACAGAAGCCCCGGGCCTGTGCAAAGACCTCCAGGCCCTCCATGAGGTGGCGGCCAAAGCCACGGCCCCTTAGGGCCCGGGCCACCACTACTGTTTCCACCAAGAGGCTCTTGGGGTGGTCCAGCACTCGTGACAGACGGGCATGGCCCACCACAATGGGTGCTGCATCAGGTGTGGCGTTGGGGCTCAGCAGCATCAAACAGAGTGGGAAGGCATCTGAGGACTGGCCCAGGGAGTGCAGGCGGGAGGCACGGCTGCGGGGCCATTGCTCATTGATGAGGTCAGCACAGGCATCCATGAGCTCGGGCCGGCAGTGCACAGGCTCTAGGGTCAGCTTGGTCAGGTTGGGGGCTGGGGCCTCCTTTGGCTGGTGTGTGGCATCTGAGGTAGGCTCAGTCCGGCAAGGGCTGAGGGTCGTCTCTGGATGGCAGGCAGGATTCATGGTCAGCTCATCTAGCCTGGGTCTCAGGGTCAGCTCTGGCTGGCATGTGGGATCCAGGGTCAGTTTGGCCAGGTTGGATTTCAGGATCAATTCTGGCTGGCATGCAGGATCCGGAGTCAGCTTGGCTGGGTTGGGACGTGGGATCAGCTCTGTCTGGTGTGCAGCGTCTGGAATCAGGGTCGGCTGGGCTGGGCTGGAGCTCAGAGTCAGCTCTCCCCTGTACGTAGGAGCCAGGCTGAAAACCAAGGTCATCTGCTGGGCTGCAGGTGGTTCTACGGCAGGCTGGGGGTTAAGGCCACAGTCTCCAGTAGTGGCATCTCCTCAGACCACAAGGACTCTCCTCCTGGAGACAAGAGCCCATGCTGGGCTGTGCCAGGAGGATGGGCAGGGTCGGGATAGGAAAGTGTTCAGAGTACAAGTGGGCTATGCACCCTGGAACTGGGGAGTAGTGGGCTGTACCTTGTCCCCCACTCACCTGATGACACAAGTGACCTGAAGGAGGCCCACCCCCTACACCTGGGAGTACCTGACTCAAGTGGAGAGCAGTGGGGATGGGTCCAGGGTATCCTGCCCCACACTGGATAGAAGTTGAAGGCAATGGTAAGTTGCTGAAGGCTGGGTAGCCCCAGTCTCAGCCTGCTCTGGCTACAGTTTTGTTCTCCCCAGGACCTTGCTGTGTTAGGACAGCTGACCCAGACTCCTTACTTGCCTTCCAGCAGTCTACTACTGCGGGTGGCTGGCTACTGGACAGAATATGTTGCTCTGCTTAAATCTGCCCAAGGCTCCTTTTGCAAGGAACATAGCTGCTCCCAGACATCACTCCCTACATTCCAGTTCTCCTTCATCTCCCAGCCTTTCTAACCACTTGGGCCAAGCCTACCACCTAGTCAATTCTGGAACCCAATTCACCCACCCACCCACCAGGCTCAGCTTTCCCCTCCCTGGATTGGCCTTCCCTGCCTGGGGCAAAGAGCCGATGGCCTCCTACCCAACTTCATCTAGCTTACAACACTTTGATTGGGCATGGATCTGAGTGGCCCCCGAGACAGGGCCCCTGAACATCAGAACAGAGCCTTGCCCACAGCCACCCAGCAGTGTGGCTCCTGCAAGCCTAGTTCCCCACTGACCTGAGTTTTGTAGCTGCCCTAGATAAGGGCCACAACTTCCTTCCACATCCATAGGGGTGTCCAACGGCCACTGAGTTGGGAGTCCACACCTCCTGTGTCCAGACCCCACTGCTTGCCCACCCTGCCAGAGGGTCTCTGCTGAGGGATTTCTGGGTGTGCAGGATAGCTGTGTTGCACCCCTTTACTCACCAGCTCCAGAGGGTAGGAATTCTAGCTCCCATCCCCAGCCTCCCCAGAAGGATCTCCAGAGTTTGAGGCCAATTCGACAGTGGTCAGTAATAGGCAGCCCCCTGCCCTCCCTCACACCACATGCCACTCAGAGGGCTAAAGGCCCCTCACCTGCATCAGCCACCACCACATCAGCTGCACCCGTTGGCTAGGAGAGGAAGCCCTAGGTCCGCCCCTAAGGCTGGAGTCCCAGACCTCCCTGCGGCTTAACCTGGTCAATGCTGACCCCACCCACTGTGGGCGGGGCCGAGCCCTCGCGGCCTCAGAGGAGTTACACCTTCTCTCCTGTACCTTGGTTTCCCCCTTACTTCCTAGGGGGTCACAGGCCATGGAGTTTCCGTAGACCAGGGCTTTGAGAATTTGACTCTAGGGGTGGGTGTGGCCCAGCATGAACTGGCAGGGAACGGTCAACGCAGGGAAGGCGTGCGGGGTGGGCGTGGCCACTTGGGGAGCGCACACCTGGTGCGGACGGGAATAATGGGGGATGGCGAGGACGGACACGCCGCGGGTGGGGAGGGGGCAGTACTGACATGTTGACGCCTGGCTCCGGGATGCTCCGTGTTCTCGTTCCACACAACTCAGGACCGCGCTCTTGCTCCAGCTCGATCTCCCTGGTTCGCCCCAGCGGTCCCCTGCGGTGCGGCGGACACACGGTAGTCGGCGCGACCCGGGGCAGCCAACTGGGTCTTCAGGGTCCCACCGCGCGGCCAGGCCCCGCCCTCGGATCGCGCGTCATAACTCTTAACCCCGCACAGGCTCCGCCTCAGCCCTAGCCCCGCCCCTGCTGAGCCTGCGCCTGCGCCCGCTAAGCCAGACCCGGCTTCCTGCGGGGCACAACTCGGGTTCAGCACAGGCCCCACCTCCCGCTGGCCCCGCACCCCCGGGCCCTCGGCCCTCTCCCTACAGCCCCGCCTCTGGTTCTACGCGTCGCCGCCCGGGTCCCGCCTCAGCTCCGCTCGGCTGCGGCCCTGTCCCCGCCCTCTGCGTCACAACCTCGGCCAGGCGCAGGCCCCTCCTCCAGCCGGCCCCACCCCCGCCTCTCCCAACCCAGGCCCAGACAGGCCCCACCTCCGCTCAGTTTTGTCTCGGCCTGTGCCGACCTCCCGCCCAAGCCCCGTGTGGAAACATCCAGGTGAAGCTTCCTCCTGAAATTTGGGCCCTCCGAAAGACACCAGACCGGGGTGAGAAGGAGTCTTAACTGTGCAGGGCAGGAACCCCAGAGCCTGCCCATTTTAGGCGCTCAGTAGACAGCTCTCGAAGTAATCATGTCTGCTTTATTGCCGGGCTGTGCGGCGCCGGTGCCTCTGTGCGGATTTCGGTGATGTGCAGGGCTGGTTACCATCAGCACACGGTAGAACTCCAGGACTCCATCTCTGGAGCCAGACAGCCCGGATTCGAATCTCAGCTTCTTCCCTTCCTTCCTGGCTGGGCGATCTTGGACAATGCACCCTCCCTGTATGAACCTCAATTTCCTCACAGCCTCGCTGCTAAAATGCTTAGCACAGAGCTTAGCAGAGTAGACGCTCAGTGAACGTCACCTCTTTGTGATTTCTGCAGTTTAAAGACTGATTCACTGTCTCCGGAGCAGTCTAGGACCCTGCTGGATGGGTGCCTGTGCACGTGGAGCGGCTGGTGTTGCTTGTGGCTCTGACGCCTTACACGGCTATTTTGGGCAGTTAGCCTGCATGTGTGTGCTGGGCAGATGCCTGTGACGTGGTTGAGTGTACTCCTGACTGTGACCATTTGTGTGAACCTGCCTGTACCTGAGAAGCCCATGGCCAGGCCTGGGGTGCATTTCATTCTGTGGCCAGTCATCACATGCTCTGTTCCTCACACCGTGTTCCCCGCCAGCCATGGTAGCAGTGACATTTGAACTCCACAGCCATCTGTGCCTGATCCTCAAGTGACAGGGTGCCCTGCAGGGTCAGGGGCCCACCACCAGGCATGGGATGGATGGAGAAACTGGCAGGGTTGAGGATAAGGAGGGCCTCGGAGTGGCTGGAGCGGCGGGCACAGCGGCCATGCCCAGAGCACAAGGCTTGACTGCAGAGGAGGGCCCCACTGGTCACATTCAGGATGAAGGGTCCCAGCGTGGTGTCCACATACTCCTTGATGGCCTGGCACGATTCCTGGATGGAGAGAGGAGAGCATCAGGGATACCACAGTTGTGCATGGGCCCACCTGGAGCATTGAGGCTGGCCACCAGTACTGCCCGGGTAGAAAGAGTGGGGTCAGGGTCTCCCTGGTCAGCCTGGGGCACCCCCTCGGCACCCCCATCTCCGGGCCTGAACTCACCTTGGTTCTTGTGTTCTCCCAGCTCACCCAGAACACTACTCCTGCTGCTCCCTGGGCCGCACTCTCCCCCAGGCTGTTCTCCAGCTCCTCCTGGGAAAGGGGACAGCATGACTTGATGGGGCACTTCTCCCTCCCCACTGCAGACCGTTGCACCACTGGATGGGTCATATAGCTCACAACTCCCCCTGGGGCTGCTCGGGCCCTGCAGTCTGCTCTACTTAGACTGAGTGCCACCCCTCCCAGGCAGGAACCACAGCTTTCTGCTGCTGAATAGCCAATGCCTAGCACAGAGCTGAGCACACAGTAAGTGCTCAATGAATGCATAAATGAATGGATGAAAGTGTTCCCAGGTTGTATGGTCCCAGGCAGCGCAAGGTGGGCCAACTCACAGGTGACTCACCAGGGGCAGGAAGTGGTTTGTCATGTCGTAGAAGATTTGGACGTAGGGTAGCACCGGCAGGTCAGGGCCCCTAGCACCTGAGGCCACCCGGAAAGCTTCACCCACGCGGTGCCGCACAAACATTTGTGACTTTCCCGTGCCCTCCAGGGCAGCAGGCATGTAGATGCTGGGGAATAGGGCTCGGCTCAGGTCCCACAGCCACCCCAGCTGGTCATTCTGGGGACGGATGCCTGGTGGGCACTGACCTGTGTAGTTGGGGCTTGAAAAGTCATAGTTGCAACAGTCAGGGAAGCCATAAAAACCCCAGAGGCCACGAGGCCGTAGTGCTCGCCCCAGCTGGAGAGTGCCTGCCATCCAGGCCTGCGCAGCCCTCTGGAACTGGTCCTGGGCTGCTGCCTCCACCCAAGGAGCTGGCCAGTCAGGGTGCTGTGCTTGTACCAGTGCCCGTGAGTGCTGCCGATAGATATCCTTGGTGTCCCAGTTGAAGGCCCAGCGTGGGCGCCATGCCTCCCAGTCAATGACTGCCAGCCCCGAATAGTCAGGTGCAGGCATGGCAGCCAGTATGTCTTGGAATGTGTGGGCCAGGTGGGTGTCCAGGCTGGCATTTTGGGGCAGGCCGCCAAACACAGGCTCCCCAGCTGGTGTGTAGTAGGGGTAGGTCCCCAGTTCGTAGCTGTAGAAAATGGTCATGTCAGGGCCACGGAAGGTCTGCCCTGGGTTGACCACCACATCAAAGACGCTGACGTCCACATCCACCCCGTACTTCTCAAGGCACCACTGGGTGTTCGCGTTCCAGATGGTGGTGAAGGGCTGGTTGGGTACTCTGGGGCTCCTGGAGCCTTGGGCCAGGCAGAACAAGGGCAGGAAGAGGACGCAGGTGAGCAGCAGGTGAGTGGCCATGGCACGAGGCAGGACTAGGAGAACCTGGACAGGGGAGGCAGACCTGAGAGCCGGGCCTTGAACCCTCTGACTCCTGCTCCCGGCAGGCAGGTCAAGCCCCTGCTTGTTAACCAGCCTTTGCTCAGGTTTCAGGTAAACATCGACCTGCAGGGCCCAGATTGGGCAGAAAGAAGGCAGAAGAGAGGTGTGGAAGGGAGCCCTGCGGTTAGAGGCTGTGCCCTCCACCTACAACAGGCCTTGTCCTGGCCTCAGCCTGCCATTGCCCTCTTCCCCAGTGGTCACGGAAGCTGTGACGTCTGTTCTGGGAAGGGCAGCCGAGAGCCAGACCCTGAGCCCCAAAGCTGAGTGACCAAGGTGGGGGGAGGGGTATCTTTGCTATCCCTCCCCCAGGAATCCCAGCCCGTCTTCGGAAGAGGGGATGCTCAGAGACAGGTCAGCCCAGTCCTCCTGTACACCCGCCAGCCTGCCCACTTGTCCCTTCTGACCTCAGAGCTGAAAGGCCTCGTCCTCCAAACTTCCTGACCCAGGGTGGGGGCCTAGGCAGGGTTCGGCCGGATTCTGTTCCTCAACTCTGGTTGCAGCTGCACCAGAAACTCTTAAAGGAAGAAGCTGTTGCTGGAAACTCTTTTCGTAGGGCGCAACCCCCCACCCCCCAGCCTGGGGGCGGGCCAAGGGGCGGGTCCTGGGTCGGATTCCAAGCCAGGAGGCAGGGCCACCTCTACCTCCAGTGAAGTGCCCTTGGTGTAGGAGGCGGAGAGGCTGGAACTGGCCCCTCTCTCCCCATCGGCACCAGGGCAGGACTTTTTGACTTTATTGGAGCTGGGGGAGATGGTGCAGGGGGGCTAACCAAGTGGCATACCTAGCTGGGCAGGCCTCTTTGCAGTCCCTGAGTCTGGATGCCTTGAGGTTGTGTACACCCCCTTGGGGTGTGTACTTTCAGCACAGCCTTATTTTCAAAATGATAAATTTTGCCTACATGGGCCTACTTCATCCTTAAAAAAATATTTAAAAATATATTTTATAACTATATTGGTATAAAGATGAATATAATCCAGGCTGAATTCATTAGTATATGTTACTATATATATATATATATATATATTTTTTTTTTTTTCTTCTGGTTAAAACATTTTCATGGGCCCTTAGAAATTATTATATACCCTAAGCCCTGTGCCTTCTGTGCCTGGTGGATGTCAGTCCTGCTTTGGGGGCCTGTTTCTGAAAGCCTCTGTGTTCATGAAGTCAGGTGACGTCCCCAGGATGTAGGAGCTAGGTCAGTGATTGTGCCTTTGGGAAGCCCCAGTTAGAGACCATGTGGGCCTCCGGTGGTGTGTAAATGTGTGCGTGTGAGCCCAGTGTCTGGGGCTGGGGGTATGTGATGGCTGGGTTCGTGTGTCAGCTTGTCCAGGTGATGGTGCCCAGTTGTCTGGTCAAGCAAACACTGCCTAATTGTTACTGTGAGGACATTTCATGGACTTAAATCATCAGTGAGTTGACTGCATCAATGGCTGATTACATCTGCAATTACCTGAGGATATTGCCTTAAGCAATGAGAGACTTTTCATCCAATTAGTTGAAAGCTTTAAAAGTACGGAGAGCTTTCTGAATTGGTTCTGGGGTTTTTGCCATTGGTTCTCTACTCTGATTCGATTTAAAGGTATTAATCACTCTATTTTCAGTATTCAAGATGGCACTGATAATCCATGGCATGAGTTGACAATAGAGATATAATGTAAAATATTACCACTGGATGTGGCTACTCAAATGCTTGTAAGAGGCAAGGCTCTGGATGAGAGTGTTTTTGATACCTTAACAGTGTTTGGTGGAGTTAAAAGGTATAATAATGTTAGCTTGTTGTTCCTAAATACACTGGATACATAAAAGAAAGGGCTGAGCTGAAGGCTTCAAATTTGCATCTTAAGTGCCACATGAAGGATATGGTTTCCTGTGTGTCCTGAAAGAAAATCTTATTTCGTGTAGCCACAGACTTGAGGTCTCTGGAAATCAGACCCAGAGTCTCATGCATGTACTTTTTCAGCCTTGCCGAGTGTCTGCTGTTAAAGTGAGGGCGCTCATTGGAAAAGAATGGAATACTGAAAATTGGAATGTGGACATGTGGGCTGATAATGATGGCAGTTGGGACTTTGAAACCCTAGATTCTTTTGAGTCTTTGCCATATAAATGTAATGAACTGCTATCTCCATCTGAAGAGATTAACTATGTAGTGCCTGCTAAACCTGTAACCACCTCCCCTGTGGAAACACACTGCTTTGCCTGGAGAGATGACTGCAACAGAAGGCCCTGGGGTCATTGACTCGCAAGACACTTTTATTCTTCCCATGACCCACCCGGACCACCCCTCTTTTCTTTCAGACCTATAACTAGATTTAAGTCCCAACAGGCTCTGAAAGCTGAGGTACAAAGTGTGACTCATGAGAAGCCATCCTCCAAAAGAACTGCATGAGTTTTCCGATTTAAATAGAAATCAGGGGAATATGTGTGTGGGGATGGATATTAAGGGTGTAGGGTAATTGTAGAAGGAATATAAAGTTGGATCAGGTTGAATTTATTGATATGGGCCCACTAAGCAGAGATTCTGGATTCCGTGTTGTAGCTCGAGGGATCAGAAAAGGCTTTAACAGTTTGTTTGGATGATTTGCTGAAACATGGACCAAAAGGTGGCCAAAATTGCCTGAGGTCGAAATGCCAGAACTGCCTGGTGTAGTGTGGATGAGGGGATTCAAAGGCTTAGAGAGACTGGTATGTTAGAATGGATTTACATGGTAAAACCTGCTCACCCACCCCAGGAATGTCCAGAGGACACACTTTTTGGCAGGACTGTGAGGATAAATTTGTGAGACTGACTCCATCATCACCGAAGAGCTCTTCTTTGTAGGTCAGATATTACTGTGGGAACTGCTGTCACTTAACTGGAACCTTAAACACAATGGGGATGATCAGATTCCAAGTTGGCATAAGCCAAGTGGCAGCACTTAACTGCCATAGACAAGGAGAGCATGGCTACCTTAATGGACCACAGACTCAAAGCAGCAGTAAAAATAGTCTGACTCACGGAAATCCTATGGTGTTGGCTAGTACACCAGGGGAGCTTTTTAGAAGTAAAATGGATGGGAATTCTACTAAATCAGTACTTGATCTGTAAAAGCAGAAGAGTTCTAAGTCAAGTGATCAAAAGTCTAACTTGAATTCCCAAAACAGAGAGTTACAGACCCTTAATCAATTTTCAGATTTGAGACAGTTTACAGACTGAGAGCCCCTTGATGAAGGGAAGCCCCGTGGGGAAGGACTCTGTTACACTGGCAAAAATTTATACTGTTAATCTTCCTCTCAGCCTTCCCCAAAAAGACCCAACGTGTTTTACTAGGCTGTGTGTGCATTGGGGAAAAGGAAATGATCAGACATTTTGGGAGTTGTTAGACACTGTCTCAGAAGCCACAGTAATTCCAGGAGATTCAAAATGTCACTGTGGTCTACCAGTCAGAGCAGGGGCTTATAGAGGTCAGGTGATCAATGGAGTTTTAGCTCAGGCCCATCTCACAGTGGGCCCAGTGGGTCCCTTTTGTGGTTATTTCCCCCAGTTCCGGCATGCATAACTGGAATAGACATACTTGGCAACTGGAAGAATCCCCATACTGGTTCCCTGACTTGTGGGGTGAGGGCTATTATGGTAGAAAAGGCCAAGTGGAAGCCATTAGAACTGCCTCTACCTAGCAAAATAGTAAATCAAATATAATACCGGATTCCTGGAGGGATCGCAGAGATTAGTGCCACCATCAAGGACTTGAAGGATGTAGGGGTGGTGATTTCCACCATATCTTCATTCAACTGTCCTGTTTGGCCTGTGCAGAAAACAGATGGGACTTGGAAGATGACAGTGGATCATTGTAAACTTAATCAGGCGGTGATTCCAATTGCAGCTGTTGTTCCAGATGTGTTATCATTACTTGAGCAAATCAGTACATCCCCTGGTACCTGGTATGCAGCTATTGATATGATGTGCTTTTTTCTCAATTGTTGTTAATAAGAACCGCCAGAAACTGTTTGCTTTCAGCTGGCAAGACCAGCAATATATGTTCACTGTCCTACCTCAGGGATATATTAACTCTCTAGCCCTATGTCATAATCTTGTCTGTAGGGACCTTGAGCACCTCTCCCTCCCACAAGACATCACACCGCTCCACTATATTGATGATTTCATGTTGATTGGACCTAATAAGCAAGAAATAGCAATTACACTAGACTTATTGGTAAAGCATTTGTGTGTCAGAGATTGGGAGATAAATCCAATAAAAATACAGGGGCCTTCCACCTCACAGATTTCTAGGTGTCCCGTGATGTGGGGCATGTCAAGATAGCCCTTCTAAGGTGAAGCATAACTGTCGCATTTGGCCCTTCAGATGACTGAAAAAGAGGCACAATGCCTGCCTACTTGGCCTCTTTGGATTTGGGAGACAACATATTCCTCATTTGGGTATCCTACTACGGCCCATTTACTGAGTGTCCAGGAAAGCTGCTACTTTTGAGTGGGGACCAGAACAAGAGGAAACTCTGCAACAGGTCCAGGCTGCTGTGCAAGCTGTTTTGTCACTTGGGCCATATGATCCAGCAGATTCAATGGTGCTGGAAGTGTCAGTGGCAAAGAGAGATGCTGTCTGGAGTCTTTGGTAGGCACTTATAAGAGAATCACAATGCAGACCCTTAGGATTTTGGTGAAAAGCCTTGCCATCTTCTGCAGATAACTGTTCTCAGTTTGAGAAACAGCTTTTGTCCTGCTACTGGGCCTTAGTGGCTACTGAATGCTTAACCATGAGCCACCAAGTTACCATAAGACCTGAGTTGCCTGTCATGAGCTGGATGTTGACTGACACACCAAGCCATAAAATTGTGCATACACAGCAGCACTCCATCATAAAATGGAAATGATATATATGAGATAGGGCTCGAGCGGGTCCTGAAAGCACAAGTTACATGAGGAAGTGGACTGAATGCCGATGGCCCCCACTCCTGCCACATTGCCTTCTCTTTCCCAACCTACAGCAATGGCCTTTTGGGGGGATTCCTTATAATCAGTTGATTGAGAAAGAAGAAACTCGGGCCTGGTTTACAGATGGTTCTCCACCATATGTAGGTACTATCCAAAAGTAGACAACTGCAGCACTGCAGCACTGCAGCCCCTTTCTGGGAAGTCCCTGAAGGACAGCAGTGAGGAGAAATCCTCCCAGTGGGCGGAACTTCAAGCAGTCCATCAGTTCAGTTGTCTTGGATGGAGAAATGGCTGGAAAGTGCATTTGTATACTGATTCATGGGCTGTTGCCACGGTTTGGATGTATAGTCTGGGACTTGGAAGGAACATGATTGGAAAATTGGTGACAGAGAGTCTGGGGGAGACTATGTGGATAGACCTCTCTGAGTGGGCAAAAAAAAATGAAAATATTTCTGTCCCATGTGAGTAATCAGTAGAGGGTGACTTCAGCAGAGGATGGTTTTAATAATCTAGTGACTAAGATGACCTGTTCTCTGGATACCAGTCAGCCTCTTTCCCTAGCCCTTCCTTACATTGCCTAATGGGCTCATGAACAAAATGGTCATGATGGCAGGGATGGAGGTTATGCACGGGCTCAGTAACATGGACTTCCATTCACGAAGGCCGACCTGGCTACAGCCACTGCTGAGCACACTCAGTCCCTATTATGGCACCATTCCCCGAGGTGATCAGCTTGCTGCACGGTGGCAGGTTGATAACATTGTTCCACTTGCATCATGGAAGGGGCAGTGATTTGTTCTAACTGGAATAGACATGTACTCCGGATAGGGGCTTGCATTCCTTACACACAATGCCTCTGCCAAACTACTGTCTGTGGACGTACGGAATGTCTTACCAATACAGTATTCCACACAGCATTGCTTTTGATCAAGGAACCCACTTCACAGCAAGTGATGTGTAGGAATGGGCATATGGATTTCTCAGTTCTTACCATGTTCCTATCATCCTGATGTAGCTGGATTGATACATCAGTGAAATGGCCTTTTGAAGACTCAATTATGGCATTAATAGGTGGCAATAACTTGCAGGGCTGGTACAGTGTTCTGTACAGACACAGAGACTGTCTGTGCTCTAAAATAGTGTCCAGTCTTTGGTGCTGTTTCTCCCATAGCCAGGATTCATGGATATGGGAATCAAGGGGTAGAAATAGGAGCAGCACTACTCACTATTACTTCTAGTTATCCACTAGAAATATTTTTGTTTCCTTTCTCTGCAACCTTAAGCTCAGTTGGTCTACAGGCCTCAGTTCCAAAAAAAAAAAAGGAGTCCTTCCACTAGCAGATCCAGCAAGGATTCCATTGACCTGGAAGTTAAGACTGTCACCTGGCCACATTGGGCTCCTCATGCCTCTGAATCAGCAGGAAAGAAGGGAAATACTGTACTGGTTGGGATGACTGATCCTGACTATCAAAGGGAAGTAGAACTGCCAAATACACAATGGAATTAACTAAGAGTTTGCCTGGAAAGAGGTCCCCTACTGTATCTCTTAGGACTACCATGCCCTGTGATTAAAGCCAATGGAAAACTGCAACAACCTAACCCAGGCAGGAATACCAATGGCCCAGGAACTTCAGGACGGA
>PVIY010041191.1:0-21819 GCA_004026745.1 Myrmecophaga tridactyla
GGGCTGCGCGGCGCCGTGCGGGAAGCGGCGGGCGGCGGCGAGGCTGAGGTGAGTGGGGCGGCGGGCCGGGCCTTGCGCGGTGGGCGGTGGGCGGCGCAGTCCGTGGGCGGCCCGGGTCGGGGGCGGCCGCGCAGGTGCGGCTTGGCCGTGGGAGCGGGCCCCGCGCGTGGCGGGTTTTGTTCCGGGAGGGCGAGGCCTGCGCCGCCGGGCGCGGAGCGCGAGGACGCGGGCGCGGGCGAGGGCCGGGCAGGGCCGGGGCCGCCCGCCCGCCACCCAGCGCTCCCTCCGCCCGTAGGTGGCACGGGGCGCGTCCCCTCTCCGGCCTCCGGGTGCGCCGCCGCCGGCGAGAGGGCGATGGGGACGCAGGGCAGCCCGGTGAAGAGCTACGACTACCTGCTCAAGTTCCTGCTGGTGGGGGACAGCGATGTCGGCAAGGGCGAGATCCTGGAGAGCCTGCAGGACGGCGCCTCCGAGTCCCCCTACGCCTACAGCAACGGTGAGCCGGCGGGCGGGCGCGGCCTCGGGAGGCTCCTCGGCGCCGGAGCCGGGCTGGGGGGCTGCGGAGGGCCTCGGCCAGCGCCGGCGGAAAGCAACCCCTCGGCACCCGGCGCCCTCGCTCTTTTCAGGGGCCGGGCAGGTCCCAGCCGAGGGGGAGCCCGGCAAGGGCCTGGGCGGCCCCGCGGGGACTGGGCGGAGGGAACCCGGCCTGTATCCCGTGCGAAGGGCGTGCGGGGAGCGTGGAGCTCAGGTTGTCACGTCCCGCGATGTCAGGGCTTCTAATAGGAGGCTGACAGGCAGCCTCGCACCCCGGCGTGGGTAGGCTGCAATTAAGAGCGAGCATCAGCACCGCCCGTTCCCTTTCTCTTCCCTGTAGTTAAAGTGTGACGCCGCTTGGCAGGGAGCAGGCCTCTGGCAGTTTGCAGTGTGTTTTCAAATGGAGGCCCCAACCCTCGAGCTTATGATCGTTTGGCACAGTCAGGTTGTCTTGGCTGGAGGCATCTTCGGGATCTGGTGGCACAATCAGCAGACTGACATTTTGCTGATACTCTTCTGCGGAAGAAGGGCTTTCATCATCCTGGGTCAAGTCAGAGTAGCTTGAGGGCCGCGTGGAGGCGGTTGGGTTTGGGTTGAGCTGGGCCTGGGTTGGACACCCAGTCCTGGCCCTGTGACAACGGTGGACTGGGGAGGTGTGGGAAGAAAGAGTTAGCTGGGCAGCAGGAGGAAGGATGTCCCTTAAGCAAGTAGCGTCCAGAGCTGGAGTGTCGTGGTTCCAGGGATGTGCGCAGTCCAGGTGGCCAGGCCTGTGATGAGGCCGTGGCAGGTCTGGCCAGGCTGCTGTCTCATCCTGTTGCACATGTGTGCCGTGGTCCAGGCAGCCCATGCCCCCAGCCTTCACCTGGTGTTCAGGTGTACAAGCTGCTCAAGTCAAAGGCATGTGACTCCTGTGGTTGAGCCATGTGGGGTTCCATCTGTCACCTGCCGTGAGGGGAACAACGTCACTGAGGGTTCTCTGTAAACCTCTGGCTGTGTGTTTAAAACTCACACGTCAAGATTGTAGTACTGGCACTTTCCCGAGGCCGCTTCCTCATTTCTGTATTTAGCGAAGGTGCTGTTAGCAGGAGCAGTGCAGCCCAGACCCACAGGCCGTTCCTCAGAAGACCCAGGGGCTCCACACTCACGCTGCGGCCTCCTTCGTCTTGCTGTGCTTCTGGAAGCACTGGGTGACACCTCTGTCTCACCTGTCCTAGCACTGCTGTGGGTCCCGGGCGCTCTGTCGGTCGGGTCCGCCACTCTGAGCGTTGCTGCTGCCTGAGCTGCTTGCTGACAGGCAGCTGCCCGTGTGGAGGCTGTTTTTCCAGTCCTTGCGTTTTCGGGCTGGCTGGCGGGTGGTGTGGACTCGCCCTGCTGATGCCCAGTGCCGCCTTCCTGGGGTGGGGCCACCTCGCTGCACGTCCCCTCCTAAAGCAGGTGCTCCTGCTCCGCCCAGAGGGGACATTGCCAGGAACAAGATGGGCAGACCCTTGAGCTGCTTTTAGGTGGAGGCAGAGAAAGTGTGTGGCTCTTGCCGGGAGGTGAGAGCACCTTTATTGGCTCCGCCAGCCACCGTGTCAGCAGCTGCCGTCTCCAGCAAACTGTCCCTCACTCCGAGGTGATGTCCCTGCCCTGGCGTGGCACCTGAGTTGATTGTCCAGTTGCAGTGCGGCTCCCGGAACCCATTCCCAGGGGCTGGCAGTGTATGTGTTTGCAAAACAGTGGGTGTGGGTGGCTAGGACTGTGGGGGGCTGGCTTGGCTCTTGTGAGAGGCAGCTCAGCCTCTCTCCCAGAGGCCATCCTTGGTTTCCTCCACTAAGGGCATGGTGTGCTGCCACGCTTCCTGTGATGCGCTATCTGAAGTGGGTGCTGGTTTGTGTAAAGTGGGGACACCTTCCTGGGGCAGCAGGGATGGGCACAGAGGCTCCTGGCACGGCAGAGTTGCTCCTGCTGGGAGTGGTGAGGAAGGTCACTTTTAGGGCTGCCCTGTGACAGGGTCAGCACACACTCCTGGGCTGCATGCCTGCCGTGGGGGGTGGAAACATGTGCCTGTGTCAGGGGTCCGCACGTGTGTGGCCTGAGGCCAGGCGTTTCCTTGCTGCCCCTGCGAGCTCAGTGCTGTCTAGGACAGCTGCCCCTGACTGCCCCTGCTGGCCCCTGCCTAACTGCCCCTGCCCCTGACTGCCCCTGCTCAGGTAGTTCTAGAGCAGCATGGCTGTGAGTTTGTTCTTTGTGAGAGTTGTGGTATTCTCGTTTTCCTGATCTTGTAAAAAGTATATGCATACATCTTTTTGTTTTTGGTTATTAAAAGTCGCCTTTGCTTTTTAACCCAGAAGAGGGCTGCTTTTTGTTTTCTGCCTGGGGTAGGGCCTGCTGGCAGGTAGGCGCGTGCTGACTCAAGGAGCTGTGGAGGTGGAGGGTGTGGTGAGGGCCTGCTCCTGTGCTGACCTCAGAGAGGCTCAAGCCCGATCCGCACGGCCCTTCTCGCCCCTCGGCATTGTCTCCTGACCATGGTGCTGATGGTAGCCAGGTGGCTTGGGGCTTCAGGCTCACCAGGCTGGTTCCTTGGGCAGGGGTGTGGGCACACATGTCCCCCCTTGAGCCTTGCACACATAAGCCACCAAAGCAGCCTCCTACAGCCCAAGCCCTGGAGCAGGGGTTCCGCGTGGGAGGTGCTTGCTCTGGTAGCTCCCACAGCGCTGGGTCGGGGTTTTTCTTTCCTTCTTTGAAATACACGGTAGTGGTTGGGGGGCGTGCTAGTCCTCTTGGCGGAGAGAGCAGCCATGCCTGGTGTATTCCTGGTGAACTGCTGGGAAATTGTTTCCAAAGCCCACATGTCAGGACTCCCGGCGATGCAGGCTGCCCTGGGAGGAGCGCGAGGGCAGGGCAGGCACAAGGGCCGGACAAACACAGCACACGGCCGGGGTCGCATGGGCTCACGGCAGCCGCCGGACACGTCCCCAGTGACCCAGGAATCCCCTGCTGCTTGCACACACCAGCCCTCGTCGCTGTCGATGATGAAGGTCCTTCTCTGTCCCAGGCTCTGGGGCCACCAGGCCAGCAAGTTGCGTCCTGGAAGAGTTGAGAGTAGGTGACGATGACCCCGCATGGCCCCTTTTCCCCCCTCTCTGCCCTGCGGGGCACTGTCTGTGGAGGCTGCGGAGGCTTCTTTGAGCCCAGGGAACTGGAGAGTCAGCCCCGGGCAGCAGCCCGCTGGCTCTGTGGATGTTTCCACGTGTCAGTCCGTGGTGTGCATGCAAGTGGTCAAACAGCGTGTGGCGAGAGGGGTCGAGGAAGGTGCTGCTGCACTTTGGTTTTTGTTACGTTCATCCTGCTGTTTTGCAAGTTGGACCGGACTGGTCTTTCCTCAATTTTCAGAACATGGTTTAGTGACTACAGTGTATTCAGTTTTAATTTTTTTTCTCTGAGGTGTTCTTTTTTCCCAGCCTTTGGCCACGCTGTAGGCTCTGAGATAACAGCGCATGCCGAGGAGCAGTGGGAGCACAGTCCCGTCACCGCGGTGGTGCCCAGGCGGGGATTTCACTGGACGCCACAGACATGGACTGTGACCTCTCCCACCAGCAAGGTCATTCCTGACGTGGATGACGGAACCAAGTATAGTAGTTTTCAGGGAGACTGGGGCAGACAGCAGGAGGGCCCAGGCCTTCCTGGTCAGCCTCCCGTCACATCGGAAGGTGGTAACTGGGAAGGTGAGATGAAAGTAGCCTGTGGTCATTCGATGTGGAGCGGCAGAGCGTCCCTGCCCATTGTGTGGCAGTGCCCAATGTGGGCCACCCCCACCCCGGCACGTTGTTGGGGGCTCATCCCGCAGGGATGGGTCTGCGATGTCCGGGATCGTGGCTTTGAGAAAGCTTCATGAAGAATGCCAGGAGGGAGGGAGGGCGGCTGGCTAGGTTGGATTTCCTGCCCTCATCACCTTGGAGAAAGAGCATGGATGAAACCGGGGGACAGTGAGCAACGTGGCCCCAGAACCTGGGCACAAAGGGGACCCCTAGGTCCTTGGGAAAGGAGGAAATGTAAGTAAGTAGGTAAACTTGACCAAGGCCCACAAAGGTGGTCATGAGCCTCAGGTACCCCTGAGCCCTCCTGGGAGCCAGGGCCTTGCAGTGGGAGCGTCCTGAGACCCACACGAGTGCACCGCTCTGGTTTTCCAGGATGGGGACATCGGAGAGTGGTGGGCCCATGGACGCCCGCCTTTCTGAAGGTGAGCAGGGGCAAGCAGGCGGGGGTGTCTGGCCGAGGCCCAGGCTGCCGTGGAGGGTGGAGGGCATGACCAGGTGGGCTTCCAGCCTTTACATTTCTGGAAGTTTAGAAAAAAGAAGTTTTAGAAAAATTCAGTGAGAATTTTTATGAGGGAAGCAATTTGGGGCAGGACGGGCAGGTGCACAGAAGCCCCCTGCTCTCTGGGGTCACCGTGTAGGAGAGGCAGTCGGTGAGTGGCATCTGGGCCAGTGGTCTTGGGGCCGCAGGGGGTGAAGAAGTGTCAGGAGGGCCAAATTTTGAAAATGCCAAGAGAATAGAAGGACCTCCTAGGTGGGTTGAGGACAAGGACAGCTACAGAAGGGGTTGGTCCCTCATTGCAGGTGACTGGGTGGGGGTAAGGGGACAGGCAGAGCTGCTCTGCTCTGGTGCCACCACTTCCCTACAAGGACGTGTTCCCAAATCACATGGTGGGAAGCCTTTCCAGCCCTGGGTGGCAAGGGTCGGTTCTGCCCAGCCCAACGGAGGATGGTCTACATTGTAAGAGAGGGGTGCTCCCCCACCAGGATTCGTGGGACTGGCAGTCCGTGGCCTGGTGTCCAGGCCTTCAACTATCCTAAGACCAGCCCATCTGGGGCGGGCACCTTTGTACCCGGTCTGGGAGGGAGGGACGTGCCTGCCTAAGGTGGCGGAGCAGGCCAGGGTCGCTAGGAGAGTAGTCCTCATGGGGGCTCGGGTTTAGGTGCAGTGTGCCAGGCAGAGGGTGGTGGATGCCCGTGTCGGCTGTGTTCTCCAGCCAGGGGCATCTTTTGCTTACTTGTTTGCGTTTGTTGCTGCCGCACGTTGCCTGGTCGCCTCTCTCCCTGGGGAACGTGCTCTGTGCACTCTGCTTGCAGATGTCTGAGTGCTGAAAGCACCGTGAGCAAGTGATTTTCTCTCAGAATCAGGGGCTGCCCAAGGTGTGGCTCCATCCCTGGCCACTGTTTGTATGTGATGCCGCAGTGGGGTCTGCTGCAGAGGCCTGAGAGCCCAGCGTGCAGGACCTGCACACACGTGCACGCATGCACACACACACGACTGTCTTGGGTCTTGTGCCTGGCTGTGGGGCTTTGGGTCTAAATCAGAGTGACTGGGTATCGTGGGCTTTTGGAGGTGGAGTCAGGAGGGAGTTGATGGTTCGGGTGGGTATGTGAAGTCTCTGGGCAGCGCCTCTGTGGCTGCACAGGCCGAGTGTCCTCTTGTCATGGTCCCCGCGCACGCTGTAGTCGGCGTGATCTGGCCTGTCCCTTGTGTTTTCCAGCCTGGGAGGTGGCCGTCGGAACGGCGGTCAGAGCTCGGCATGGGGCGCTTGTGGTGCTCCGGGGCAGCACGGAGGGAACGTAGAGGGTTTCTTGCTGGGGCCTTCCAGCTCTGGCATTAGGAGGGAGCCTGTAAGCCCAGGGCAAAGTAGGAAAGAGGTAAGTGGTGCCTTGAGGAGGTCCTCATCCTCTGTCCAGCACCAGTTTGCTGGATGTGGCGGGCAGGCGCCCTGTGGCTGCAGAGGACCTGTGTGGCGTATGTGGGCTCCATGCCATCTTGTCCGTTCTTTTCTCAGGGGGCCCTTGGCTGGTCCCCCCATTCAGACTCTCATGGGCAGGGCTCCAGTGAGTCGTGCACTCTCCTCCCCGGGCACCTGGTCCGAGTTAGGAGGCGCAGCAGCTCTGCTTCTCTCTGGTGGGTGTGGGAGCTGTTCCGTCCACATCCTGCCTCCCTTTAGCCAGGCTGCGGGGGTGTCACTCTGCCATTCCTCGGTTGATGGGTTATTACTTTGTATGCAGTTTATTTAAAATAAAAGTTGCTGTGGTGAACATCACTGAATTACTCCTACACCTTTATGTTTATTTCTGTTGCTGCTCTAACAAATTACTACAGCTTCCATGGCCTAAAGCTGCACAGATTTATCTCCTTCTAGTTCTGTAGGTCATAAGCCAGTATGGGCTCGCCAGGCTGAAATCACAGTGTTGGCGGCGGGTTCTGCCCTGCAGGCGTACAGGGGCTCCTGTTCCTGCTCCCATGTGCTCTTGGCCGAAGTTGGTTCCTTGTAGTCACAGGACCAAGGCCCCTGTTCTCTTCTTGCTGGCTGTAGACCAAGGGCTGCTCTCCCCTGTCTTTACCACCTGCAGGGCAGTCGAATGCCTCTCTTGCTCGAATGTCTCCTCTTCCTTCCATCTTGTTCCTCTGGCTCTGCTGGGAAGAGTCACCACTAATTTTTTTAAATTTTCTTACTCATCTGTTCATAGCCTCGATAAAGGGAGCATCAGCCACAATCACACGGTCACATAGTAATAGGTGTTTAGTTATACGGCCTTCTTCAAGAGTCAGGGCTGCTGGAACATGCTCAGTAGTCCGCGGTGCTTCCCTCTGGCTTCCCCAACACACCATAACTAAAAAGGGGTCTCTATATAACACATACAAATAACCTCCAGGATAACCTCCCAACTCTGAAATCTTTCAGCTACTGAGACTTTATTTTGTCTCATTTCTCTCTTTCCCCTTTTGGTCAAAAAGGTTTTCTCAGTCCAATGATGTGGGATCCCGGCCCATCCCCAGGAGTCACGCCCCACATAGCAGGGAGGGCAGGAAGTTCACCTGCCGAGCTGGCTGAGAGAAAGGCCACATCTGAGCAACAAAAGAGGTTCTCTGGGGATGACTGTTAGGCGTAATTACACTAGGCTTAGCTTCTCCTTTGCAGGAATGACCTCCATAGGGGCGAGCCCCAAGATCGAGGGCGCAGCCTGTGGAGTAGGTTGAGTAGGAAGATGCTTGTGAGAATATCAGGAATTCCCCAGGTTGGGAAGATGAGTATTCCTCCTTTTTCCCCAGTCCTTCCAGGGGGCTCTACAAACGCTTCTTTATTCTCTACTCAAATCACTCTGGGATGTATCAGGGCATCACACTCACCTCTACAAACCAACAAGATCTCACGCCCTGTTCAAGATTCCATGTAATTGTGGTGTTCAAGAAAACTGACCGTATAAGTTTAATTAGATAGTGCACTGCCAAAAATATAAATTTTGCACCAAATAAACATGTCTTTCTTTAGTCTCACACAGAAGTTTAAGTTTTAAAATAAAGACCATAACATCTTCTACACTCTATTTTTGATTACCTTAGATTTATCCAGATCAGATTCATTCATATCTCTAGTCAAAGTCTAGAGTTTTTCAATTTTTTAGCAGTTTCTGTATGGGGTAGTGCTGACTTTCATAGCTTTAGGGCTCTAACTCTGAGTCTCAGGTGTCACACAGACCCCTGAAGTTCCAGAGAATGATCAGGTTATACCCAAAATGCTCAGCATCTCAGAATTTAGAAATATCAGTTTCTCCACTTTTAAGAAACTCATTTAATCAGATTGGGTTTTCCTTGGTAACCCCAAATAATGCCCATTGCAGCCCCCTAACCCTCCTCACACCTGCAGGGTCCCCTTTGCCACATGAGGATGGTGTTCACAGGTTGGGGCCCTGAGAGCAGGGATGTCTTTGTGGGCCGTTGTTGGCTGACACACCTTTGAAAAGGTCTTGCTGCTTCGTGTTCGTGGATCTGTGTGGCTTCCGTGGCTGGGTCCAGAGCAAGAGCGTGAGCATCTCTCTCAGATGGTGGGTGACGCTTCTGCAGAAGCAGTGACCACAGACGCTGGCTTCATGTATCGCCTCCCAGCTTCTGTGGCCAGGAGTCGGGGCCCAGCGCAGCCGGGGTGGGGGGTGGGGTCTCAGCTGCGGCTCGCCTAGGGAAGGGCCCACTTCTTGTCCACATTCAGATCCTTGTAAGCTGTTGTGGAGACTCCTCTGCTCCTTGAGACGCCGGCCATAGCTGGCAGGGGGAGGGGAGTCTGGCCCTTTGGCTGTGCTTTGTGGGTCAGAAGCCACAGGGAGCACCCTCCCTCCGGGGCAGGGTGCAGGACATGGGGTCCTGGGGCCCCCTACTGCCCAGCACCCCTCAAACAGGTCGCCCAAACCATGTGCCCGCCGAGGATTCCCTCACCTCTTCCTACACCCCCATGCTGGGGTGCGACACCAGCTTTCTGAGCTTGGTGCTTCTATGGCCCTGACCTCGGAGGAGGACAGGCCGGCACTGGCAGAGCTGCCCGGCTGCACGTGCTGCCTGTCAGGGTCTGGCAGCCAGGCCAGCTGGTGCCCAGCTGGGATGCTTGCAGATGCCCGCCCACATTCCGGAAAGCTGGTCTGCTCCTGCTCACGCAGACATTCCTCTTTGCGTTATGTCTCTTCGGGTACTTGCTGGGAGCTTATTTTCCGTAATGATGAACCTAAAACCACAGTGGCGTCCAGTCTTGGGTTTGGGGACTGGGCCCCAGCACTGGTTTGGGGCCGTCTTGTCCATGGACAGCCCCCCTGGGCTGGATCCCCAGGACAGGAGATTGGGCCACCAGCGCACAGGCCATCTGCTGGCGGGGGTGGGGTGGGGGGGGGTTTAGTGCCCAGTGCACTGGCTGTTGGCTGCTGAGCTCCGTTGTGGGGGTGCATTTGTGCCCCTCCTCGGGGAGCGCCTCAGACTGGGCAGGCAGTGGAGGAGCATGTCTGGGAACCCAGTGGTGACCCCACTCTTGGTGCTAGTGAAGCGCTTTCTCAGATAAACACGCATGAGTGTTTTCCGTTTGATGCTTAACCTGGTCTTTGTTTTTTCGTCATTGTTATGAATTTTTAAAAGTTCTCTTTGGCATTTAATTGTGTTGGACAGTTGTTCACTTGAATGTTAGCATTTCTTCCAAAGACATGAGTCTTGAAAGGAAGCGGGGGAGTGGTGGGCATTCCCTCTGCCCGTGCTGCCCTCTTCAGGGGGCCGCGGGCTGCCTCTGTGCTGAGAGCTGGGATGCAGCTCAGGCTGGAGTGGGCATTGTGGATGGCTTGGGCTTCATCCTTGCAGCCCTCCTCCCTCAGAACGGGGGAAACTTCAAATTAAGACAGCCCCAGTCTTGATGTGTGCCTGTCAAGCTGGGTGACCAGAGCAGCGCCACGCAGAGCTTTGAGCACTGGGGATCCCTGTGTGTGTTGGTTGCCCCCCCCTCTGATTAATCTGCCGTCCTCCTGGGGCAGAGGTGGGCTTTTGCGTTGCTGTCCTAATTTGCACCGACATGTTAGCATGACCACTGTTCTTCAGAAGGGGGGAACAGAGGGGAAGGTGTGACTTGCTCTGGACCCCCAGGTGGGAGGCTGGGCCTCACGGCACTGCGAGAAAGTGGTCAGCGGGGCATCTGGGGCGCAGCTGCAGTGCCAGATCCTTGGTGCTGGCACCCTGGAGCCCCCCGTGGGCAGGAGGGCAGAGCTGCTGCACAGACCCCTGCTTGGCCTTCTATCTGTCCTCCCCGTCGCTCTGCTGCTACAGCTTCCTGGAGAGGTGGTTTCCCTGGGCAGAAGTGTGGGGGCCCCGGGAGCACCCCAACACCAGGAGGGGAGTGGCTGTCTAGAAAAGATGTTCCAGAAAGTCAGAACCTTCTTTTTCTGATTTTTTCTTATCCATTCTCCCCACCATTCCACTTCCTCCCACACCTCCTATCACGAATCCATGCTGTGAAACCCCACTTCTGAGGGAGGCTGAGTCAGCAGCACTTTCCCAGGGCAGCTCCTCCATGTCTAGACCTGTCCATGGGCCTCATTTATCCTGAAGGGTTGGGAGCACTGAGCCCAGCAGTGCAGTGTGACACAGAGTCCAGGGGTGCCATGGGGAGGGCCTCGGGGTGGGGGAGGGCTGCGGGGTAGGGGAGGGCTGGGGGTGCTGCAGAGCAGCCGGTGGGTACGGGGGCAGCATGCATGCTGGAGCCTCTCAGTTCCAAACAGATATTCTGTAACCTCTTTACTGTTCTGACAAAAAATGAAGTTCACCTATGGTTGCACCTGTGCTCGCAACAGAAGAGCATCTGGGCGCACATGTGTGGTGTCGAGGAGGAGAGGACGGGCCTGGAAGGAAATGGCCTGCATCTCTGAGCACAGGCGATTAGGCCACCGGCTGGGAGGAGCACATGTGCCTGCCTGTGCCCAGACACTCAGAAGAGCGTCCCCGATGTCAGTGGTGTGGTTTTCTCAGAGTGGAGACCAGCTCTGGGGGCAGCTCTGAGCAGACACAGCCCTGTGTCCCTGGTGTGCAGGACGGGCACTTGCGTGCCTCTGGGACGCCTCCCTGACATGGAGCAACTGCGCGGAGGGCACTGCGGTGGGGGCAGGTGGGGGCAGCCTTGCCACCAGGACATGTGCCTGGGCACTCGGGCCCCCCTCATTTCCTGCTGGGTTTGCAGCTCCCAACATAGTTCCTGGTGTGTTAGTGGACATTAAAGAAAATTATCATTCCCTTCTGAAACCACCCAAAAGTCACATAAAACATGTTTAAAAACAAACAAATCCGTGAGGTGAGAGAGATTGGGAATTTGAGTGCAGGGGCCACTGCTCCGGCCAAGGGGAGAGGGTGGACCCTGCTGTCCGTGTGGTGGGGGCACAGCAGGACCATGCCTGCAGGCTGCGTGTGCCCAGTGCAGACAGTGGCCGACTTAGCCTGAGGCCCTTGCGCCCCCAGTGGCCCCAGAGGCAGGGCTGAGCCAGAGGCCGAGTACATTGGGAGATCCCAGTGTCTCCCTTCCTGTGCTGGCAGAGGGGCAGCTCCAGGTGTACCCGTGCCCCCACCCCCCACCCCAGCCCTGGCAAGGCCTGGTCACAGCAGAGGCACCTGGGGCCTCCTGGTGGCTGCTTATGCCTGGCTTTGCCGTGCAAAAGGCAGCCAAGGTAGAGCGCTGAGACAGAACTAGGAAAAGACCTTGGGGGACGTGGGAGCACTTGGAAAGACTCGTGATCAGTGCGGTGGGAGACACAGAGATGGCGTGCACGGACAGCACCATCCGAGAACTGGGAAGAACTTTTACAACCCGAAACAGTCAGCAAGAGGTTATCTACTCCCATGCAGGAAGGCTGCACGATGGAGTGGAGGAAATCTCCCAGGAAGTGGCACAAAAGACAGGGGCACCAATGAGAAGATTGGGTGAGTAAGGCAAGGTCCCCCCTCCCTATTGGGAGCTCGGGGTGAGGAGTTGCAGACGGCGAGACCCTTCCCCAGCTCATGGGCCCAGGGACACTGGGGACAACCTGCCCAGGACATGCGAGCAGTGAAGTGCCTGAAAGCTCTGAGAGGGACAGAGATCACAGCGGAAGGGTCAGAGGTCAGGGCGGCCCCAGCCCTCCTTAGGTGGCATCGCAGGTGGTGTAGGCATCTTCTGGTCACGGGGACGCTGCACGCTCCCCAGTACCCTGCCTGCCTCACTAGTGTTCTCTTGTCCTCCTGGCCCGGCGGCCTCGGCACTAGTGACCCCGGTGAAAGTAGAGGTGGGTTTCTGAGGAGTTACTACCCTCCTGAAGAGAGGAGGCAGTGCGACCCCTTCCTTCCTCTTGAGAATGCAGCCGCAGTGGCCGGAGCACAGCAGCCATCCTTCCTTCTTGAGGGAAGGCCCAGGGCATAGCTGCCAGGCCATGGTGTCATCTGAGAGGCCATGAAGGTGGCTCCTCAACTGCACTCCTGTTTTCAGCCTTCTCCTCTGGGGAGCCTTGAAGCTGGGGGACGTGCACAGACAGCACCAGACTCCTGGCAGCCCCGGCCCTTGCTGTCTGCACCTCCCTTGGTGAGCACTGCCTCGTCCAGGGAAGCTTGCTGTGGCGCTCTTTTGGCTTCCTGGGTCCGAGGAAGTTTCCTTGGTGGGAGCAGTTCACCCCGTCTCTTATTCTGTTTTACAGAAATCTTCAGTGACTGTCAGCAGCATTCAGAGCCGTATGCTCTGAGCGTGAGGCCTCTGTAGGTGGGAGTGTCCCCCCCCGGGCCCCCAGATTCCTGAATTACCCTGAAGTTCCATGACCTGTCAACCTTGGGAGTCGTTCCATGGCTTGCGTGTGCGTGGGGGGCGTCTGGCGACAGAGACACATGCTTTCCTGGCTAGGAAAGAGCAGCCTGCTTGGAAATAGTTCTCCACGGAAAATAGCTTTCCAGGGGATTCTCTTTAAATTGGGGAGGTAGCACCCTTTCAGGAAACAGAACAGTGAACTGATGTGGAAGTTGCTTCTTGAGAGCCGGCCAGTGGTGTTTGTTTTCTGGTTTGCTGATGGTAACACACGTGCAAGACTTCTCACATTACCCTCCAGGGCGAGGCTTGGGGGGGGGCCCTCACGGTGCTGTGCCGCTGGCACGCTGCCCTGCGGGCTCCCTGTGAGCATGGCATGGTGCCTCCTGCAGCCGCTGCATTCCCTGTGTCCTAGGAGCACGACATTGTCAGGGAGCGAGCCAGGTGGTGGGGAGGGGTCTTCAGACCACGCTGCAGGAGCAAGTCCTGGCAAAGGAGGAGGTGGCAGGTGTATGGGCCTCAGCAGGGCCTGCCTAGAGTCTGCCCCGGTGGCTGTGGCCAAGCGTGGTCATGGCGGGGTCCCATGGGCAGCCATTGGCTGTCCCCTTTGATCTCCCTGCAGCAGGGTTTGAGGGCGCCATCCACAGCTACCACCACTCTGTGGAGAACAGAGAATACAGCCCTGAGCCCTCGGGCAATGTCCAGGCCTCTCCTCTCCCCCCCTGCCCCCAGCAGCAGGGCTACTGCAGAGGACAGGAGCCTGAATTGCCCAGCTTAGGCCGGACACCAGGTGTCAGGGCCTGCGGGCCCGCCTTGCTCACCGCCCCCCAGACTGGCGCTTCTGGGCAGACCAGCCCAGTGCCCTCTGCTTGTGCCCTGCGGGCCCCCTGAAGGCTCAGGGACAGGGCCTCCCTGTTCCTGCGGCTGGGGCGGGCGGGGAGAGCCAGAGAAGTCTTTGCCCGCTCAGTCCTTTCTCACCCCAGGACGGGAGTGCGGCTCCCCTCAGCCCTGCGGCCTGCCTGGCTCAGGTTCTCTGGGCCTCTTGCCCTCACCCCGTGGAGACATCATCTTAGTGTGCAAACCAAGTGGCCGCCTTGAAGAGCCACAGGGGCTGGGCCAGGTTGCAGTGTCCTGAGTCAATCTGTCATGGTAGAGGCTGGGGACAGCGGGCAAGGACAGGCCTGGATGAGGCGGTGCTGGGGCTGGGAATTGCATGCTGGCAAGCGTCCGCTCTGTCCACTTGCCCCTCAGTTCCTCCTCCCGAGAGAGGGCACCTCACAGGGCACGGGCACCCAGAGCTGCCAGTGCGCATGCAGACGCTCTGCCCAGGCCTGGCCACCAGCAGTCCTGGCTCCTCCCACCGCTGGTGCCCAGGCTGGGCCCAGCAGACTCAGTGACCCCTGAGAGTGTACTGGGAGGGCCTGAAGGAGCAGGGGCTGCCAGGCTGCCTGGAGTGGGCTGGGCTTTCATTAAGGGGGGAATTGGAAGGGGCATCCTCATGGAGTGGTGTGGGGCTTCCTGCCTGGTGGGGTCCTGGACACCCACTGCTGTTGTCACTGTTGGGGCCCATCTGCTAGGCTGTGTCTGGCCCCAGTGCTGCTGGACACTGGCACTTAGAGGCCACTGCAGTGCTGCTGCTTCCCACCCCAGGGGATGGCCGAGGCATGTGGGAGGGGCCTGCAGAGCCGCCTGGCATCTCCTTGGCGAAGGCCTTCAGTACCCAGGAGCTCTCAGGGCCCGGCCTCCCCGTGGCCTCCCTCTGGCCTCCCCTTGGTGTACCAGCCACATGCGGCTCTTGCTGGCAGCAGGGGGGAGGTGGCATGCTCACTGTGGGTGCCCTGGTGTGGGGCCTGTCTCCAGGGACCACGCGGTGCTGGGGGCCTGATGGATGCCCTCCAGTGGGCCAGCACTTCAGGCAGAAGGGCAGTGTGATGAGAGTTGGTCTGTCTTCACCTGCCAGGGGACGGTGGCTGCGTCTGAGTCCCATGCCCAGAAGCGGTGCAGTGGCCCCAAGGACCCTCCAGGGGCAGAGGCCACTCAGACCGCCAGCAATGGAAGCCCTGCATCTGCCAGGGGTGTGCATGTCCGGTGGGCATGGGGTTTCCTGTGCGACAATTCTGCTTGGGTGTCCCGAGACCCAGGCCACTAATCGTAGGGAGAGAGCTAGGCGCCTACAGATCTCAGAGCTGGAGGCCCCAACACATACCCTTGGAGCTGTGCTCCCCACGCCACCTGCTCTCAGCCTACTGAGCTGGGTGCCAGGGCTCGGGGGTGCCAGGCCAGGCCAGGGGCGGAGTCCACTCCTCAGGTCTGTTGCCCATTGGGGACCAGACCAGGAGCTGCTCCTCGGCCGCTGGGCTCTGTCTGCACTGCTGCACCCAGGCCATGCACGCTGCAAAACTGTCTAGGTAAAACCCCCGGTGATGACTGTTAACAAAAAACAACAGCGGGATAGTTAAAGACCAGTGGGGAAGATGTAGGAAAATGAAACCCCCCAGCAGCAACCTTTTTTATTTTGTGTCACAGTTTCTGAAATTTACAGCTACTTTGTACTCATCGTGCAATCACGCCCAGAGCCTCCCCCGACGGCCCCTGGTGCCCTCTGGTTATTGTCTCGGTCTGTACGTGGAGACTTGAGCAGCGCCTGCTGTGCCTGGCCCCTTCCTTGGACGGCGTCCCCAGCCCTGTCCCTGCGGGGCCTGGTCCCCACTCGCCTTTGGCTCTGTGCACGCTGGTCGCCGCTTTCAGGGGCCTGTCACGCTGATCCTGTGCTTGGGGGTGAGGCCCGGGTGCACCCCTGGTGGATGCCTGCCCCGTGAGGCAGAGCAGGGCGCAGGGCAGGGGCGGCGCTGCCACCTGCTGCCCCCAGGCCCCTGGCTGCTGTTCTGCTTGCGCATGGGAGGGTCTGGGGGGCTCCAGCCTGGAGGCATCCATCAGTGCAGGTAATGGTGGGTCTGTTGTGAGGACTAGCACCTGTTGCTTTTGTAGAAGTCGCTTTTCCTAACGTTGTTGTAACAGGATCCTGAAGTTTCCATCTTCAGACAGGAAAGCACGAGAGCTTGACTGTACTGGGAATGGGTCCTTGACCACAGGCTTCAGATTTGCTCTTCCTGTTTGACAGAGAGTTCCAGGGGTTTCCAGCTTGCAGGAAAGCTGGCTGTCAGCTGACCACGTGCGGGTCGGGGAGAGAGGAGGTGGAGGCAGAGGGACAAGGGCAGAGACGGCTGTGAGCTGAGTGTTTTGTTCACTTGAGAGCTCAGGGAGGGTCTTGCCTCGCCTCACACTTGCCCCGGACCTGGTTGGCCCGGCGCGCAGTGTGGCAGGGCCTTCTTGGGCCTCTGGGGAGGGCTGCTTTCCCCAGGAGGACCTTACTCTGGCCCTGCCCCGTGACCCACCCTCCGCGCTTCCCGGCAGCTCCGTGCTGGAGCTCTGCCCTTGCTTCCACACAGCCACGGCGGCCCCGATGTCCCTGCCGTCTGGCCTGCTTGTTGTCCATTGCCTGGTTGGCTGGGACTGCTAGCTCTGGTCGTTCACAGTGGGAGGGTGACTTCAGACTTGTAATAAGCCACTGCTGGACCGGCTGGGCTCAGGGCAGCTCAGTGGAACCTGGTGCCGGCTGCCAGGCAGAGGCCGGGGTGGGAGGGCCTGTGACCTGGCCTGCAGGAGGGCCTGGCTGGGGGCCTCCCGGACGCTGTGCCGAGGGGCCGGTCTGGCTCCCCTTCCCTGTGCCACCATCTGAGGGCCTGGATGTGCTCCCCCGGGGCATGTGGACTGGGCATGCGGTCCAGCCCCTGGCTGGCCGGGGCACTTGTCACTTGGCATCAGGTATAGAAAGCCCCACGCAGCCCCACACAGCTGTGCCTGAGGGCTGGTGCCCCTCCGATACAGATTCCCCTCCTCAGTGAAGAGGAGGAGCAGCAATTGGAAGAGAAGGGCCGCACTCGGCCCACCTTCCTGCCTCTCCTCTTCGTCTCTGCCCCCCGACCCCCCAGCATGTTTTGCTGCCCTGAAACTGGCCCTCAACCAGAGACTGCCAGCCCAGACCTCCCATGGGATCTCAGGGTGGGCAGGGGCCTCAAGGCATGGAGGAGGAAGGGGCTGGTCCTGGGGCAGCTGGTGGGCAGCCAGGTTTGGACACAGAGGAGTTCGCTGGGGCAGGATGGCGCCAACAGGCTCCTGTGCCTGAGTTGTGTGCAGTGCGTGCAGACACTCACAGTCAGGTCTGCAGGGGCTTTAAAGACATAGTGAGCACAGCAGCATCTCACACACCACACACACCACGAGACCCCGCCACAGCTGTAGGGACAGAGAAACCGGTGCCCGTTGCACGGCTTAAGATGGGCCGGGCTGGGGCAGGAGCTGAGCTGCACACCCACGAAGCTGGTCTGCCATGGGCGGTACGTCTGGCTCTGGCTCTGTTGCTGCAGGTTTCTCCCAGGTGACCTTTCCCTACCCTCCTGTAGAAGTGTTTTAAATCTGTCCCGACTCGAACGGTACCCCAGTTGTCAGTGCCTAGGGCTGCAGTGCCCGAGCACGGGGAGACCCCTTGGCCTTGGCACATTCATCTCTAAGTCCACCACAGTGGCATGGAGTGGACACATGGCATCCTGCTTGCTGGACCTGGCCCCTGCCCTGCCACCAGGACTCCAGGGAGCCATTGTGCCACAGTACACCTGGGGTGACCATGGCCGTGTGGCCTGGGCCGGGTCAGGACAGCTCCTGGGGGGACCCCAGGGGGCTTCTGCCACCTGCCTGCTGTGGCTGAGCAGGAGAAGCTGCTCATGCACCTGAGGGGGGCCTGCCCCCGCCCTAAGCCTCAGCCTCCTCTGCCCCCCACAGGGATCGACTACAAGACCACCACCATCTTGCTGGACGGCCGGCGGGTCAAGCTGGAGCTCTGGTGAGCCAAGGGCAGGGAGCTGGGTGGGCGGGGGCCACTGTGGGGAGGGGGAGCTGGAGACGGCATCAGGCTGTCCTGGTGGTAAAGGAAGTACATCCAGAGTCTTGAAGGAGGAAGGAGCCCTGCTGGCATTCCGTCTGCAGTAGCTGTTTAGGCAGACCCAGTTTACACACGAGACAGGGCGTCCCATGTGCAGATGCCAAATTGGTTTGACAGAACCCAGGTCCTTTTCCCATAAAGACTGTTTCCACGGTGGCCCTCCCCCACATTGGGCTTGTGGGGGCGGAGGCCTACTTCTCCTCCGTGTTCAGCCTCCCCCAGCCCCCAGCCCCGGCCCAGCCGGCCTCTCTTGTGCGCTGGAGCTCTTGGGACAGGCTGTCGCCGCTGGACGGGAGCCTGACAGGAGTTGGGGCAGCAGGCCTCTGCCTGGGGGTCCCCGTGCAGTGGTCCAGAGAGTCCATGGCCTCCCCTCCCTGACCCCCACTCCCACCCCGTGTGTTTCAGGGACACCTCTGGCCAGGGCAGGTTTTGTACCATCTTCAGGTCCTACTCCAGGGGGGCGCAGGTAAGACCAGCTCCACGCTTTGCTGTCAAGACGGTGGCGCTGCCTGCTGCATGGGAGGTCTGTCCCATCCACTCCCTTAGGCGTCTTTCTTTCCAAGGCTGTTTCGGCACTTGAGTCTCAGGCAGCTGTGTCGCCGTCCCTGCCCGGGGCGGTGTGTCAGCCCAAGGTGGACCTGCGCCTGCGGCTCGCCCATGTCGCCTGGGGCCTCTCTGGGACATGGTGGGGAGGCTGGCAGGGCCCAGGCTGGGAGCACCTCAGGGCCTCCGGCCGGCCCCTTCGGGCACAGGCTCAGCTGTGCTGTCCGGGCAGCCCCTGCCGGGGTGGGGGGCCGAATCCACGGCTAGCCTGAGGTAGGAAGGAAAGAGGGAGAGTGGTTGAAGCCGTGGGAGCTGAGCAGCTGCCACCGGGTGCTGCATCTTCGCAGCAGCAAGAATTCTTGAAAGACCCAGGCGGGACCCAGACCCTGTACGTGCAGGCCCTGCCCGCGGCCCCCCATGCACCCTGCCCTCTGCCTCCCCACCTGGGCCTGCCCCCTCTCCCTGCAGGAGCTTTGCTTTCGCCTGGGAGGCCATGAGGGGGGTGTCTCGGTCCGGGTCCCACGAGGTTAGGGTGTGTCCACAGTGGTAGCCTGTGGCCAGGCAGGATCCTCTAGCAGCTGGAAGATGGAAAACTGCTGTTTGCAAAGCTCATCCTTCCTTCAATTCTTGTTAAACTATTTTGTCTGCACCGAAGTGCAGTTGGCATCTGTTTGTCTGTCTTAACTGAGGGTCGCATGGAGGACTCCAGGCTGGCAGCAGCCCGGGAGGTGTGGTGGCCTGGCCCCTTGGGGCCTGGGAGGGGCCTGGGAGGGGCGGGGGTGTGTGTGCGCCACACCCACTGGTCTCCAATGGCCAAAGCGCAGCAAATGTTGAAGGGCGTTGTGGCAGCGCTGAGGGTTTGTCCCACCCGCACGTCCAGCTCCAGAGCTGACCCTCCTGGGCGCCTCTGTGCAGAGGGTCTTGTCCCCAGACCCACAGGCTGAGGGCCAGCCACCCTCTTCCCAGGGTCTCTTAGTTGTCCCGCAGCAGTCCATTGCGTAACGAGTTCTCGTTTCCTTTTTGCTTTCCTGTATTTCCTAATCTTTCTACAACAAGCATGTATTACTTTTGTAATAAATCAATAAGGAAGGGATGAGGAGTGGATGGTAATCGTGGATTTTGTAATAATGGGTTGTTGGGAAATGCCCGGAAAGGCAGCCGAAAGATTGAGCCTGCAGGGTCAGCTGGCAAGCAGAGCAGCCACTAACGTGAATGCGGGACGAACCCAGTGCGACCATCTGCACTCAGCCACGGGAGCAGAGAGCCGCCTTGGGGCCTGCACGCTTGCCACGCCGTGCCGAGTCTCTGCAGGCTGTCCTTCACGGTCTCGATAACGTCCCCTGATGTGCAAAAGTTTTAAGTTTTGATGAAGTCCATCTTCCCTCTTTCCTTTTGTTGCTTCTGCTTTTGACGCAAAAAGTAAAAGCACATCTCCTCAAAGGTTCTAACGAGGCTTCCCTACGTTTTACCCTGGGGTTGTATAGTTCTGCTTCTCCTGTCTAGGCTTTGGCCCATCTTGAGCTGACTTTGTGTTCCTCTGAAGTGGGCCTCCCTCATTCCTCTGCATGTGGATGTCCAGTTCTCCGGCGCCATCCGCTGAGGATACTGCCCTTTCCACAGTGAGTGGGCCTGGCACCCTTGCAGAATGGTCACTGACCTGCAGGTCTGGTTTTGAGCCCGCGCTTCTATTCCATTGGTCTGTGTGTCTGCCCTTGTGCCAGCACCAGGCTGTTTGGATTCCTGTGGCTTTGTAGTAAGTTTTGAAACCAGGAAATGTGAGCCCTTACCTTCATTTTTAGATCTTAGCATTTACCACCCACCAAGCTGTCTTCTCACCGTCAGACTCAAGTTGATTCTGTTTTCTGCCTGGTGTGCTGGCCCTGGAGGGCCCCTCCCCTGGGACGACGTCTGGGCCTGCACATGTCTATGCCCGTTGAGCAAGGCTTGTTGTCTGAAGAGTAGGACTCACAGAGCTGGGGTTTAAAGTAACTCTCTATGTATTGGCAGGGCTGGGAGATGAGGCCTTGGACTTAGAGAAACTGAAGGACGTTTTGAGGTGAAGAAATGCCTTCCTGCTTCTCTCTAGCTGTGCATTTCTGTTTCTTTCTTATGGACTGAGTCATCGGCTACACGAGGGTTTTGTTGGATCAAGAGTCCTGGCTCCTGGCTCTGCTTCTGAGCTCCCTTCAGAGTGGGGAGGACAGGCGGGTGCTGGGTGCTGCCACTTAACTTGGCCCCGCCGGCATGCTGCGCATACAGCTGGCTGCCGGCATTCACTGCCTTCCTCATGCCGTGACGGTGTCACCTCGGGTGGTTAGGAGTGCCCGGGCAGGCACAGTCAGCTCTGAGCTCCAAGTAATTGGTCTCTAAGGGATGTGACAGGAAAGCCCCTGTAGCAGATGCCGCTCCTGCCCAACTGGTAGGGCCTGCCTGCCTGCAGTGCCTGCAGTGGCTCCAGTCCTATGCAGGATGTTTGGGATTAGAAAATTCAGGGGCGCCTCCCCTCATCTCCCCCTTGGGTGCTCCTGGAGCCGAGTTCACTGTTTGGACAAACTGCCAAGGCTTCCCAAGCTGCTGTGGTGCAGAGCCCAATGTCCCCAGGCCGTGGCGACAGGCCTGGAAGCTTCCAGAGCGGCTCCTCCACCAGTGGCCCAGCTGTGGGCCTGGGCGTGTGGGGGCCTGTGCCGCCGTCACATGTGTCCGGGCTCAGGCTCCCGGTATGTGGGGGGCAGGGAGGGCAGCGTGCTGAAGGCTGGCACTGTGTGCGGGCGTCACAGCCCACAGCACACACCATCAGATGGTGTTGCCGTGTAACAGAGGGAGGAGAGCTTGGGGGGTCCGGCCTTGCAGGGGGCAGGGCAGGCTGTGGGGAGGCTCTCCTGGCTGGTCACGTCCGGGATTCCCTGTGAGCTCCGGGCACCGTGTGGGAACTTGCAGAAAGCCCCAGACCCGGGCTCCTCCTGCCTGTCATGCTCAGTGAGAGTCCGCGTGCAGGGCCGCCCGGGCCGGGGCTGAGAGGGACCGGCACTCCTTTTCCCGGGTCAGCCCTGCCGCGTCTCGCAGGGCATCCTCCTGGTGTACGACATCACCAACCGCTGGTCCTTCGACGGCATCGACCGCTGGATGAAGGAGATCGACGAGGTGGGTCCCGGACACGTTCCTTGTCTCAGGGTTCTTGTGCCGTCCACTTCCTGACTGGTCTGGGGCCCCTGCCCCACACCCACACTCCAGCAGAAAGAGGGGGGAGGAGGCCCAGCAGGCTGCGGAGGTGGGGGGTTCTCCCTGCTAGGGGCTGCTTGTGCCAGCTGTTGCCCAGCCTGGCCTTCCGATGGTGGTGGGACGCTGCCCAGACTGCAGGTGAGGGCGGGGGGCCCAGTGGTCACGCCATCCTGAGTCCTGTGACTTGCTTTCAGCACGCGCCCGGGGTCCCCCGAATCCTCGTGGGGAACCGGCTCCACCTGGCCTTCAAACGGCAGGTGCCGACGGAGCAGGCGCGAGCCTACGCCGAGAAAAACTGCATGACCTTCTTCGAGGTCAGCCCTCTCTGCAACTTCAACGTGGTGGAATCCTTCACGGAGCTGTCACGCATCGTCCTCATGCGGCACGGCATGGAGAAGATCTGGAGGCCCAACCGCGGTGAGGACACCCCGGCCCCCCC